>QOCX01000397.1:71952-154756 GCA_005959815.1 Sarcophaga bullata | reverse complement strand
ATAAATGAAATAATAAAACAAGAATGTAACAAAATAAAATACAAAAAAAAACTATTCAAATTCATTTATAAAGCATTTTCATCGTATTTATTTTTTCATTTCATAACTTTATTAGTACTTTTTTCGTTTTTGCCTAAAAAAACAAAAATCCAAAACAACCAGTGTTGCTTCGGCACGTCCGAAAATCGAGAAATGAAGGAAATTTCGAATCGCAGATTTGGGGTGATTATAAAAGGTCGCAGAACAAAAGTATGAAAAATAACCTATTGGCCTCTTATAGTATGGAATTTCTAATTAAATCTCATTAAAATATCGAAATTAGAAGTCGAATTCATTGGGGTAGATAAAATTAATGTCAATATAAGACTCTTAATTTATTTACAATTAGAATTTTTTATTTAAAAAACTATTTAAATTTCGGTTTTAATAATCTTTAATTTTTAATCTTCACTTTTGAGCAGGTGATTGGCAGATGATCTTATCGAAACTTTAGAAAACTAAAAGACTTTTACAACACGGTTGTCTTCAAAAAGTTTTGTAATATCAAGTCTGTCGTAGCCTAAAATTATCATATCGTATGTAATTCAAATGATCCTCTTTACATTCCTTTCTGAAGTATCCAATAATTATTAAAATGGAATAAAAATCGTTACCATAACTACATTAACCATAAAACTCAAAGCTTTCCTCTATCCAAAATATACATTTTTCACAGAACTCAATCATGTCATTCCCTAGGCTCTATTAAGTCTCGAAATTCAAAACTTTATTTTACGATTTATAAGGCCTCACAGCTTTCGGTGTAAATGAACACAGTTTTGAATTCCAAATTAGAAAAAGGGTAACCTATCATATTAATTGGCATTTTGCAAATTAATCCTATAAAATAATAAAACTTTTATGATCTTTTAATATACTTCTCGTATTAACATACATACATACCTCGTATTCGTAGTTTCATTTACCAAATAAAAATTTACTAAAACTTTCTAACATAAATTAAATGTGTTCGCAAAGAGGGCGGTTGATTTTTTTTTTTTGCCCGTGTTTTTTCGTGGGTTTTATTAGATGCGTCTTCTAATATTTTGTTAAAGAGGGGATGGATGGATGGATGGTTGGTTGGTGTTGAAAACATTTTAACAACAATTGTGTTCTTATATGTTGATGGCATGTATTTTCAACACAGTGTTATGAAAATAAATGTCTTCTATTACGGATATTTTGTAGCTTCATTGAGCTTGACGTGTTTTATTAAATGGTTTTCCATGATTACGTTTACGTGTCAACGTTAAAAATCTACCATTTAACATTGTAATAGTTTCAGGAGAGATAGTAAATCCAGGCCATCATTTATGAACTAAAAGTCAATTTTCAGAAAAAGAAAAAAAAAAAAAGAAAAATTATCTCTATTAGGCAAATATGTACTTAAAGATATTTTTGCAGAATGAGTGTTACATTCGCCATAAATTAGAAAAAATACAAATGAATAAAAAAATGAATTGAAAATTTCATATTCTAATCCGAATGCATTTAATGTTATAATGTGTTCAACAGTCAGGCATGCAGAATATTTGCAACTGCAATAGTTCCTCAAATATTTTTGATTAAACGTCTTACAAGTTTATGATATAGCAAACCTTTCAATCGAAATTTATATTTTAACCCTCCGTTACACACACATTTACTTTTTCACTTTAGTACCACACTGGATATGACCAGACCCCATATAAATGTTAATGTATTTGCATAAGTTTATATTGTTACGAAAATGGAAATGGTGTAACATCGTTTAACATTAAAATGTTAAACAAAATCTACAAAAACAAAACAACGGACTTGTTTACTTCATTAACGAAAATAAAACAACAACATCAGTATAAGGAAAAAAAGGAATAAGCAAGTAAACGAAAAGCGACAACAACGCTGTAAGGTCGAACGTAAACAAGATACAAAAATAACAAACATGAAAGCATAAATAAATGTAAACATCGTTGTTTACCCATCGTTGTTTACATTTATGGTAATTCCGAGAAGGCGAAGCCTCGAACGTTCGCCTTCAAGAACCTTCGTCAGACTGTTTACGTTGCTATATAAAAGGCAAGGCAAAGCATGCAAAGTCGGAGTAGAAGTTCAGTCAGTCTTGTGTGAAAACGCGTTGGGTATGAAGTAAACCAATCGTGGTTTGATGATCTCCGTTACAAAGATCTACAGAACAATTGTGTAGTAATTGTTATTGTTTATCACAAAGGGCATAAACAAAGGAATAAAAAATAAGCAATTGTTGTTGTTAGAATCAGTTGTAAACAACTAAAACATACGTATACATACATATTCTACTATGGAATGTTGCTGATTTGAACATTTTGAACAAAAGAATCGAGTCTTTCTGCGAATTTTTTCACTTTCCGATTTCTTTACCTCTAGGGTATCAGCACCGCTTTTGTCAGTTCGCATTTTGTTTATCTGAAATGAAAATAGAAATTCACAGAGTGGATGTAGTAGAAACGAAATGGAATAAATTCGTTTAAATTATTCAACGTACTTTTATGGGTTTTCCAAGAACAGATGCTACAGCGAACGAGTACTAAATTGACCAATAACATAAGTGTTATTCATCTGGGAAAACTAAAGAATTAGACAACCAACGTATACAAAATATTGCGTCTTGAGTCATTTCTTTTATTGTCATTGACTTCCTTACAAATCCAATATGCTGCCAGTACCAAAATATCTAACAAATTGCACAAAATTCAAAAATGCAATGTGAAACGAAATTGCCGTGAAAGCCAAAAAACATGGAATACACAGGCCATGAAGGCCTTTTTCTCATTTCTATAGGAACGCATTTCTTGGTAGACGGAATAGTGTCAACAAATGCTAGACCAAGATTAGCCAAACATTTTGCTCCTTCTAAAGATGTAATAAATTGTCAGGTGACAATTATGCGACCATGTTTAGCGTACGGCTTTATAAGTTACAGCATAACGTTTCGCCTTGATATTTTACATTCTCCACCTTGCTTTCAGCCTGTGTATACTTTTCCTTTTAACGGATACTTTGTTTTCGAATCACATACCCACCAAGTTTGTATCATATTTTGCAAGTTTTGTTGGTATATATTGTGTAAATTTAGATTACTCGTCAATGGTTATATTCTCATGCGGACAACAATTCTTCGCAAGATTTTCGTTGAGAAAATTCCATATATCTCGAATAGGTACAGCTTTGTCTTCGAGTAATCGAAATGATCATGCTCTTCCGTCGTCAAACCGACTGTATCTAGTCAGGGACATAAATCGATGAAGAGACATTACGGACCTGAACATGAGTAAATTATCAGTACGCCACAAAACCCGTTTGCTCCCATTGCTAGAAGAATGCCAATGAAAGCGTATGTATAATTCGTCTTCTGTTAGATCCTTCCAAACTCTTGATTTTTAATTTACATTTGCAGCATTCCATTTATTGACTGCGTCTCTTCTATACCGATTTGACTGAAATATAATGATGTCTGTAATATTTGGTGTAAAAAATTTTTTGAAAACTTCAAGTGGAGTAGAGATTTGCTCTTTAGGCCCTGCTCGAAAACGCACCACATTATGTATGTACGTACGCCATTGGTCGGCTGGTTTTTATTCCATAAGGTACCATCTTTTCCAATGAAACAATTATTATTCTCTTCACCTGTTTCAGAACCACAGTCTTCCTCCTCTTCATCACTGCCGTCTTCCACATTTGGTTCGATTACCAAATCATTTTCAACGTCCGATGCGTCATCTTCTTCATACTGTCTAGATTCCTCATTAGGTCTTTCACGCTCCAAGTCGGATGCCAAAGCCTAGGCAATTCTGGTGTAAAAATCCATATCGAAGTTCCTAGAACGTCGCATATTGAAAATAAATTCTAATTAATCATTCATTTTCCAAAAATTTCCAATTTTACCTCCTTTTTAGAAAAAATTTCTCATAAACACTTTGAAAGTTAGAGTCAAACTAAAACAAAACATTCAAAGACTGCTTCGATGAAAAAATATAACGGTTAAAAAGTGGGACTGGCCAGACCCACTATGGTACTAATATGACATAGGTTTCAAAATATCCTTCTAACTCTTTTTTTTTTTGTTTACTTTGTTCGTCCCGTTTTTTCACCACCAGAAAGCCATGAAAATTTCAGAAGGGAAATTGGAGGGTTAAAAAGAAAGAAATTATTATCTGATCGCTATGGGAAGACGTACTATTCATCTCTATTTTTATCGTATCAGTTCCTATAAGTATAGGGAGTATAGGACTTTCACGAGACTTATATTTTATTGGGATGTCGCTTTGTTGTTGTCCCATTACCTTGTTTCACATTTCTGTGTAAAGTATAAACGAAATTGCTGGCTCGTCCTCCTAATCCAGTTGCTCGCAATATGTTTCTTACTGTTTCAACACAATCATATATACGAATCGTATTTTAATTTTCTGCAAGCGCTTTCTACTTTCTGCTACACAAATTCTCCTCAAAAACGTCGTTCTCTGGTATAGGATAACATTACCTCGGGATGGAAGAAATAAATCTAATAAGGACCGTAGAATATATCCGGTAATAGTTATTAACTATACACACGGACTCACGTAAGTTGTTATTTGTCACGAGCAATGCTGGTAGCATTTAGCCCTTGGCAATTCACATTTTTGACCCCTAGAACAATACAGATTTTCTACTAGAGGTGGACGATATATGTACATCGATGGCTTAAAACCACGCGATGTAACTTAACGAAACAATTCGATATTTTTTTATTGATCAACATCGATAGTCTTCATTCGATAGATTGAAGTTTTTGCTTTTAATTTCTACTTTTATTTGGTTGTTGAATCTTCTTTTTCTTATGAACTAACAATAAGTACTAAAATATTAGATCATAATAGAACCAAATAGCCGTTCAGGCTGCATACATTATTCCCGCCTTTGAATAAGAGCGAAAGTGTCCTTTCTCTTATTTTGGACGCCACGTACTAGTGGGTTTGTATGGAATTTGGTGTCTTTAAATACAGTATTTAACTAAAGTCGAGGTACAATGTATAAGACAGTGTATTTAAACAGTGTAAAAAACAACCTCAACTATACTTCAGTAGAATTAGGAATTTATAATAATTATTACTTCCATCTGGACAATCATTCTAAGCGTACTTAGGATGCTAATTTAAAGATTACACTCCCTACAGCCTTAATACTATTCCACAAAGTGACAGGATGTTCTCAAATGTGTACTTAGGATGTCATTTCGAAAAATACTTGCGTAGTCGCTAAATCTCAAACAAAATTCAAGTGTAAAATGTCCCTATGAGTGAATGCCAACAAATATCAAGAGAAACCACAGGAAACTAGTATATTCGATGCTAAATATGGTAGATTAAATCGCCTGTTTGTCGTTAAGTGATATCCTAATAAATATTAAGTATAGTCAAATTCAGAAGTCGCCGTGGACTAGTACGTAGTGTGTTGGCTTATTAGACTAAAGGCCAGGGCTCAAATACCCAGTCAGCCATCAAAAACGAAATATGAAAAAAATATTTCTTCAGAGGCTTCCTCTCAGCAGATTTCTGGCAAAATCTCTGAGAGTAAATAAAATTGCCATGAAAAGTTTCTCAAAAATCTGTAATTCGGATTCGACTTTAAACTGTAGGTCCCACCACTCATGTATAAAATTAACACACACAACATAAGTGGTATGAAAAGCTAGGACGTAATCCTGACTGAAGGGTTGTAAAGGCCCATTATGTTACAGTCAAATCCGGATAAAAGCACACTGTTTTATTGCTCAAATCGCATACCTGCAAATTAATATTACATACGTACATAATTGGCCATTACAACCCTTCAGTCAGGTTTACGGCCTAGCTTCTCACTCCACTTAGGGTGGCAAATTAATATTATTTTCTTTTATTTCTTTTATTACTTTGTAGGAACTTTCTACTTCGTTTAAAACTCATTTTTATATAAAGAGAACTCCGTTTAATTGCAAATATTTTACATTTACCGGCGACGAAAAAGTTATAGCACCAGCCCATTTTTATTCCAAACCCTGCACGATATTTGAATCAGCCAGTTTGCTTAATTGAAATGGTTTTGCATTTATCCGAAGTTCGCTTAATTTCCATTTGCAAAGAAAGTGCCGTTTTTAAAATTTGTAATTACCTGAACTCGACTGTATTACGTTCTAATACATTGAGCATTTAAATTTTAACCCTAACCCTACTGACATAAAACAGCAACAAATCTTATTGACATTAAGAAGAACTACGAGTTTCTTCCTACGAAAAAAACATTTTAGCATATTTTTTATAACAAATACTTCCACTCCTTACAATATCAAAACGGAATTAATGTTTTTAACTCTTGTATTCAGATCTACGAATCACTTTATTTTTAATTTAAATAAAAAAGGATTTTCCAATGTAAAAGTAAATAGAACAGAAAAATCGGTTTTTGCATATGAAAGTTTGCTTTGTATCATATCGGTAGTTAACATTACTATTTTATATTTCGGTCTCTAACAGATGGAATTAATTTAACCCTTTGCACCCGAACCAATTTTTAGTATGGGTATTTAGCTATCCGACAGTAATTTTCATAAAAATATTTTTCGATTTTGCTTATCAGTATTTTCACTTAGGTTAAGTTAGGTTAGAGTGGTAGCTCACTTGAGGTGAACGCAGTCCTTGTATTAACCAAGTTCCTCCAAACCAGGGAGGAAGAAGTTGGTCAGCGCAAGGGCTGCACATTTAAAGCACGACTACCCCACGCTGGATAACCAGCCCAAAAGCTTGATAAACGAAGCTATATTCTTGACATCAATGGACGATATATACGCATCTCGCAAGAGATGGGCATTAACAAAGAAAGTGGATAATACTCTCCTCTTCCTCAGCGGATCTGCATCCATGGCAGAAGTCGTTAAAAGGGAGCTGCATTTTTCCGTGTGTCTTCCTATATTGCAATGATCTGTTGGCATGGCCACTGTAATCGAGATGACGTTACGACCAAGTCCAAGTAACTGGTTGGAGCGCTCCCTATCCATTGAGGACCAACCGAGCTTAGCGGTGGAGCAGGATTCCTCAGGATAGATTAGCGTCTCAAGAGAATTTCCGTGCGATGGCTAACTTGAAAGAGTTAAAGTACATTCATAAATCGATTGAAGAGGGTTCCGGAAGAAGTATGCCAGCCCTGGCGAGTTCGTGGGTTCTACAATTTCCCGGAATGTGACTTAACTGAGCATCAAAACTTTTACTACGATTTTACGTGTTCAGTTGGTTCCCGCAAACTGATATATACCGAGCTAATCTCACACCTAGAAAAAAATTTACAATGCCTGCAAAACGAATCATAAATAATAATGGCGCCTCTCAGGCGCCGTTCGGGTGCAAAGGATTAATAAATTTCAATTTTTTTCTACTGAATTTTCTACAATATATGCATGTAAAATAAAAGTCATGAAATTTGGTTGTGGTATATTCGATATATCCCTTGTTGCATTGATTTGATCATCAAACTAAGCCTCACCGACTCGTGTCAGTAAGATTATTGTTAAATATACTCTCTGTTCTTCTTGGGGGTACCAAGAATATGAGTCTTGGACAGTGGTAGATTGGCAGACGGTAATTTCGTAATTGGTTTCATTAAAGTAAATTATTGATTAACTTTACTTGCAACTAAAATAAATGGATTTCAATCTAATAGTAAAGCGTGGTATTGGGCAAAACCATCCAATGCTCCTAACCCATCCCATGTGCAACAAACTGTTAAGCACGGAGGCGGTTCGCTTATGGTTTGGGGATGCATAATGCCAAATGGGGTGGGACCTATTGAAAGAATAGACGGTATTATGCGTAAGAAGGATTATCTTAGCATTTTACAAAGAAATTTACCAATGGCGCTCAGTCAAATGTCACAAGAACAAAGTAAAGTCATGTTACAACATGACAATGACCATAAGCATTCTGCAAAAATTGTAAAAAAAATTGGCTTAGTTCTCAGTTGTTTCGGGTTATGGAATGACCATCACAAAGTCCAGATCTTAATCCAATTAAAAATTTGTGGTCATTTAAAAAAAATTCTTCTGGCTGAATACGAAGAGCCTCCTAGTAGTATTAACCAACTTTGGGATAGGGTTAAAAGCGAGTGGAGAAAAATACCAATTAAATTAAATTAAATTATATGAATCTATGCCAAATCAAATAAACAAATTTAAAAAAGCAAAGGGTTATTGGACAAAATACTAAATTTTAACTTTAAACTCATTGATGCAAATATGCGGCAGAAACCAAGCAACAAATATTGTGTTGTTTTTTAAGATTTAAGTTGTGAATAAACTTTTTTGTTTTTGAATTATATACGTTATGAATAAATTTATTTAATTTCCATAATCATTTTAAAATTCTTTAATAAATAATTATCAGAAAAACTTATTTGTAATTTCTTTATAATCATTGCCGCATTTTTGCACCAAACTGTATGTCAATAATTAATATTTCAAAATAATATTGTTCTTACAGATAATTAATTAATTTACTTTTTTTTGCAATAGTTTTTCATTTTGTTGCTTGAAAATCATGAATTATGAATACTGGTATTCTTCTTCTTATCGCTTTTTGACGTTTGAAATACGAAATACACAATACAGCATAACACTGAGTGTTCACAAACAAAAAGTGTATTCAATACAACATACACGATACAAAGTCGTGTAAATTGCCCAATAGACTTGAATTGAATAAATTAATAATTTTATTGTTTTATTATAAATAGAAATAAATTAATAAAATAAATATGAAAGATATCAATTATTTTTAAAAATTTTTTGTTTCAAATTCATGAAATTGAGGAGTTTGGAGTCCAAACTTAGGGTTAAGTTCTGTCAATTAACCAATTGATTTGGATTGTTTTTAATGTTATTTGTAGCAAGTAAGCCTCTATTTAATATATCCACGTTAAGGGTCAATCGAGAGCATGTGACACGTATGTGCTGCTGCACACACTCGGATAGTGGTAATCTTCGAAAGACACTTTTGTTCCAACAAAAGAGTGCACGATTCACCATCACTGGTGCCTACGTACTAAACCCACCCCCTACACACTTCAACCACTCTCCCCCCGCGGGACTGCCGTAAGGTATTACTTCGCGGAGGGCTGGTTAGCTTTAAAGCTTTATCCTACTAATTTAAATTTCGACTTTGTTCCTCCAACCTTCGGAGTTGCAGCATAACTTCAGCCATTCTCTGGCTGTATTGGCTCCATAGAATCCTAGAATCCATCACCTCTTCCATTAGTCGGTTTGGTACAAAACTCGTTTCACCGGGCCATCTAAATCTGGGGCAGCATGTTAGAATATCTCCGCATCTTCCTCCTCATCTACACAGCTTGGGCAAATAGGGGAACTATCATGTCCAAATCTGTGCAGGTACTTCCTGAAGCATCCATGACCAGTTAGGAACTGGGTCACGTAATAGTTCAGCTCGCAGTGATTGTTCTCCATCCAAGGGGTTATATCGGGAATAAGGTGAAATGTCCATCTCCCCTTTAAACTGTTCTCCCACCATTACTGCCATTTGTGCATGGAAGTCCTTCGTTCCTCCGCTCTTATAGCTACAATTTGTCCCGGTTGCTCGAGACGGCGAAAGTATATCCGCCTCATTTCATCCGCCAATATGTCTATCGGTATTGTCTTTGCCAATACCAGTACCGCTTCATCAGACACTGTCCTGAAGCCACTTATCCGCCTGATCGCACTTAGACGATACACCGAGGCCAGTTTCCTCCTTGTTGTCCCGACGGAGAGTGCCTCCGACCATATTGGGCAAGCATATAACATTATCCTTCTCTTAAATGGATTGGGTCCTCCAATATTTGGCATCATCCTCGTCAGTGCTCCCTGGGTTATAGATGCCTTTTCGCCGATGAATTTAACGTGCTCCTTAAAGTTCAACCTGTCGTCGATAATCACTCCTAAGTATTTTATGAACCTCTTTGATTCGATCTTGATGCCTCCAATGGTCACTTCCATCTTCTCCACTATCTTCCTGCCGTTTATGTGCAGCAAGTGTCAAACCTGCCTCATCAAGCCATGCTTCGACCTTTCGAATCGCTTTGTTCGTCTTCTCCTCTATTTCTTTTACCGTCTTAGCGACCGAGACTATGGCAATGTCATCTGCAAAGCCCACAATCGTAGTCCCGTTTGGCAATTGCAGTCGAAGCACACCATCGTACATTATGTTCCACAGTAGTGGCCCAAGTACAGAGCCCTGCGGCACACCCGCCGTCACTACGTACTCCTTTTCTCCATCATCCGTTAGGTATATTAGCTTCCTGTTCTGAAAATAATCATTAATCAATAATCGGATAGTAGGATACAACGTGTGTGCATTTTTGCTCGTCTACTTTAAGTTTTTACTTCTTGAAATTTTTTTTCAATAGAAATATTAAATCTTATAAATATTGCGAGGTAACCAGTCGACTTTTTTGTACGCTTATCCACAAAATGTGTTATGGAAGCTAAAAAATGTTACTTCTTGAACCACAAGGTTTCTGTCATTTAAATACCTCACTAATAGCTCATCGATATTTGCTGGAAAAATTCAAAGCTGTGTATGAGACCTTTAAGTGAATTTAGCAACTACTGTGGCACATTTATTTGGCAAGAATGCCCTGTTATAAGAGATTATACATTCCTTTAAATTGCAAATGATCAAACAGAATCTCATTTTGGGAAGGTAAGCACAGTCGTTAGCGACCTTTAAAATTCCTAATTTATAATAATAATATATCATATCCTATCGCATTTTAATTCAAACATTTTCGTCATCACTACCATACATATTTACAATATTTTACATGAAATGCATTGGCATCCATTTTCTGTTCTTAAAAATATTTCAAAAGAATTTTTCATTACTCGCCATTCATTTATTGCGCTTTAACGGATAATAATTCTGGACAAGCATAAAGTATGGTTGAGGTTTTTTCCGTTTGCATAAAAGATTGGCAATAAAGTAAAAGGAAAAGTAAAAATAAAATATTTGGGAGGTCATCTTGCTTTGCAAATCAAATCCCATAAATCAATGAAATACTATTAAAAAAAATTCAATTTTTCGGTCAAATGCTTTTGTAAAATGTGACTAAGAAATCAAGCAAGAAAACTTTTTTTCTTTACTCTCTATTTGTGAATTACTAGTTATTTGGCAAGATATAATGCGTTGATTTTACAAGAAGAATTTTATTTTTTGATATTATTTGATTAAAAAGAGCATCATCTAGGAAGGTATTGTACTTTTTGTTCTAGTATCAATTAAACAGTGTAACACAGTGTTAAATATGTTATTCAATGTCAGTAACACAGTGTTAAGAATGTCACACAATGTCGGTTACAAACCAGAATCGATGATTGAATGACAAATATGGCTGCCGTTTGCAAAATAGTCAATATTAATTATTAATTAATTTTATTTCTTAATTAAGAATTTATGGCTAGANAATATTTAAGAAACATACAAAATTATATAACGTGAGCTAATTACCCGTAGTCTAGTAGGTAGTGTGTTGGCTTATTAGACGAAAGGCCAGGGTTCGAATCCCCGGTCAGACATCAAAAACGAAATACAAAAAAATATTTCTTCGGCGGCTTCCTCTCAGCAGATTTCTGGCAAAAACTCTGAGAGTAAATAAAATTGCCATGAAAATTTTCTCAAAAATCTGTCGTTCAGAGTCGACTTTAAACTGTAGGTCCCGCCACTCATGTATAAAATTAACACACAACATAAGTGGTGTGCGAAGCTAGGCCGTAATCCTGACTGAAGTATTCTAATGGCCAATTATGTATGTATGTATGTATGTATGAGCTAATTACCATCTAAGTACAAAAATTGTATGCATGTCGAACCTGAATCTGGGATTTTTAAAATAGTACAGCGACCTCTACAGAAATCAAAATGCCTGAACTAAAACTTTGACATATATTGGACTATCAAATTATACGTTTGACGTAATATTTGCTAATTTTCTTTCCTCTTTTTGTTTTAAAACTTTTTTGATTATAAACAAATCTACAAATTTTTAGAAATGTTTCCATTGAAGTGGAAAAATCGGTGTTTTAATAATCTCATACCTAGTGTCTAATTATATGTATGACCCACTGTATATGAACTACTAAAGGGAACTAATTTACATTCTTGTAAAAGAGAAACGTGTCTTAACCAAAAAGTCAACAACTTTAACGTCGACTTAATCATTAAACGCTGATCCGCGTTTTTTGAGATGCGAAAAAGTTTTCATTAAAGTTGTTTCCTAACAAAACAAATTTTTTCGAAATAATTCAATTTGAATTTTTTTCAATAAATTCAATAATAATAACACGAAATATTAACATTTTTAAATAAAATATTTTCCCGGGACAAGCTAGCAAAGAAACACCAACACAAGGCACCGGCCTCCGGTGTTTCCTTTAGAAATTTTGGTAATTTTCTAGGAAACAAGTTTTTTTTTGTAGAAAAAAGTTTTTTTCCCCAGAAATAAAAAGCTTTTCGGAAAAATTACTGGCAACACTGCCCCTGACTTAATGACAATTAACAACCTGAAGTATTTCAAACAATTTCAACACTCAATAAACTTATAGGCCTTGTTGCGTTTGGCTATATGCGGGGAAGGACACTTTTTCGAGAGAACTTTCGTTTTTCAACATAATTAATACAAATTTTATTTATTTATTCAAAGGAACAGTTAACGATTTACAGGAAAAAAATTTGTTAAACAGATTATCGCTTTATAATGCAAAAATTCTAAACCACGTTGTCTGATGCCACATTATCCACTGTGCTTAATGCTTCATATTTTCTACAAATTGCAAAACACCAAAAATACTATTTTTTTTTTGTTCGTATCGCAAAAAAATCTAGTCTGTTAAGCTATAATTCCATGTTCTTATGTTTCGTAATTTTTTTTTGCGAAATCGGCAGGGTTCCAGGTAGTAGGTACTCATCCCCATTGGCTGACACTTGAATGTTCTAAAATTTAGTCGACTTGGTGCATTATAAACTGTTCAAACTTCTGTGGGCCCACTTGTAACCACTGCAGCACAGTTTTGGCTCTGACCACCAGTATATATATAGAGGATATACCCACTTTATGTATCAATCCTACGCCAATTAATGAGGCTCGAAGCACCTTATAAGGAATTGATAAGGGTTTGAGGGAGGCCACTTTACACTTACGGGGAAGGACACTTTGCAGCTATTGAGGGAGCCCACTTTGCAGTTACGAAAGTAACAGTGACTTTGTCGCTAAGGTAGCTAACGACAGAGTAGGCGAGTTCTCTCGCATCAACGAACGCAGGTAATTGGGTCTCTTTGATGCTAAATAGCATGTGCAAATTGCACCTAGACACCCTGACATTTTTGATGAGTAGGATGATTGATTTTTATTGGATTCCTTTCCCGTTCAAAGTTTCATTTAACCGATCATCCCATCCGATGTGAGGCGCCAAATATCCTGGAGCAAAATTTTTATGCCAACAGTGCTTCACGACAAAAACTCAAACTCTTGGTCGGAACAAGGTCTTCGTCAGTTACATTTCGGTGTAAGCGAGCGTATCCTCAAATATATTTAAAACTGTCAGTAAATGGGTCACAATACACCCCCAAAAATTTTCTCGGCAGCACCCTAATATTTGACTTCCTGCGACTACGAATATTTGTCTTAAAACGTAAGCGGAAATAGACGCCCAATTGTGTACATGAAAACTGGATTTCAGTTAATTTTTACCACATGCCTTGCCGAGTCGGCTCTACATTCTTCAGTCGATTGGATATCTATAAGATTGTCGACACAGTGATGGTTCTGGATCGAGACAATGCACGAAAGAATTCTGGCTTGAATTCTTCAGCATTTGTATCACGTACATAGAGGGCAATACAGAGGGCACAGCTAACGCCCAATTTCAACGCTTCTATTGTATGATTTAAATTGTCGTATGGGTCCAACCATAAGAACCGTTGGCATGTACGACGCCTTTGGAATATTTCTGCGAAGGATATCCACAAGTGGATTCAGTAAGTATAAAGTCGCTCAAGGAGATGTCATTAGCTAATTGAAATTTAAAGTTGTGAAAAAACTTTCCTAATCACTACTTCCGTTGAACTCATTTTCCATTTTCCATTTTCAATAAAATTGTCGAACTGATCCCTCATACGGTGTCGTATCAATGAATTTTTTACTAATATTAAAGCTTTTCTTCTCCTAGATATAGTGGCAAGCTTCAGAGCTAAACTCGAAGGCCCTATAGATCGCTTCGTCGTACTTCACACATGACTAGAACCCATTAGACCCGTTCGTTTTCAGAACCGATGCCAACTCCCATCATATGATGAGGCACTCATGAAAATGGTGAGTACCTCTTTGATTTTATTGCTTCTAATAGTTTTTATCGCTAATCGAAGTAAAGAACCAACATTCCTCGCCTTTAACAGATGGATGTACTCGACATTACCCTGATTAGCCCAGATTTCTCTTACAATCAGATAGACTGAATTGTATCTTAGCAATACTTCTTCTAAGATCACAATACATTACCTTCAATATTGACAGACAGATTCTTCACCCAGGGCAAACCTTCCGAACAATAGAACGAACTCTAATTGGTCCCTCTACATAATACATAATTATCCATTACAAACCTTCAGTCAGTATTACGGCTTAGCTTCTCACACTAGTTATGTTGTGTGTGTTAATTTTATACATGAGTAGCAGGACCTACAGTTTAAAGTCGTCTTCGAACGACAGATTTTTGAGAAACTTTTCATGGCAATTTTATTTACGCTCAAAGTTTTTGCTAGAAATCTGCTGAGAATAAGTCGCCGAAGAAATATTTATATATTTAAAATATGAGCTCGTATATTGCAAATAAAAATAAAAATAAATTTGTGTTTAATTTTAATTAAATCCTTTATTAATCACACAACTTTTGTGTGCTACTGTTCACAACTTGTTTTAACAACAACAATTTCGTTATTTGTTATTCCTTTTTGTTTATGCCCTTTGCGATAAACACTAACAATTTATGACACAATTGTTCTGTCGATCTTTGTAACGAATATCTTCAAACCACGATTGGTTTACTTCATACCAACGCGTCTTCACACAAGACTGAGTGAACTTCTACTCCGACTTTGCATGCTTTGCCTTGCCTTTTATATAGCTATGTAAACAGTCTGACGAAGGTTCTTGAAGGTGAACGTTCGAGGCTTCGCCTTTACATTTTACATTTATTTATGCTTTCATGTTTTATTTTTGTATCTTGTTTACGTTCGTCCTTACAGCGTTGTTGTCGCTTTTCGTTTACTTGCTTATTCCTTTTTTTCGTTATACTGTTGTTGTTTTATTTTCGTTAATGAAGTAAACACGTCCGTTGTTTTGTTTTTTGTAGCTTTTGTTTAACATTTTAGTGTTAAACGAAGTTACACCATTTCCATTTTCGTAACAATATTTTCGTTTTGATGTATGACCCTGACCTTTCGTCTAATAAACCAACACACTACCTACTAGACTACGTCGACTTCAATAAAAATTGGTCCCTCTTCAGGGAAATAATGCGAGTCCATCTTCCCGAGACTCCCCCAACCCAAGACTCCGACTACCGCACCACTGTAGCATGTTTCACACTGAGATATTCGTTTTTTACAAAGCCAATTAATTTCAATCTCTCTGAGGACGAATGCGCCATTAGATCCCCTCGATCGTTACGGTCAACTCCAAAATCGTTAAGGAGTTGTCTTAACGTTCCCTCTGGATACTTCAGTGTTTAACTTGTCGCTTGACACAGACACATTCCAGGAAACTGTAAGGACCATGAGCTCACCAGAGCAAGTATATTCATATAAGGACCACTGTGTGGGTTTGCTCCACTGTCAGACTGACTTGGCTCACGATGGATAAGACGCGTATCAACCAACTACTCAAACTTGATCGCAATGTCGTCTCGATCACAGTGGCCATGTTTTGAGGACATTGCATTACGGGAAAACTGCAGCGCCCATCAAACGAGATTGTGGATCAGCTAAAGAGGATTAAACGGTTTTCCACTTTCTTTATCAATGTCCATCTCTTATGAGGTGTTGATTTAGGTTATTTTGCCTTTAATTTTCAGCTTAACGGAGTTGTCATCCATTGACATCAAGTATATAGCTTAGTTTATTTTACTTTCAGGCTTGTCGGGGAGACGTGCTTAACTGTGCAGGCTCTACTCTGGCCAATTTCAATGGCATCACAACGGGCTTCTATGCGTGCTCACTTGAGCTTGGTATAAAAGCTACCATTCCCATCTGCTTACCTAAATAAGAAATGCTCGTTGAATAATTAATCTGCTGTGGTTGGCGGTAACAGGCTTGTGTGAACGACTCAGCTTTCATATAATCTTTTCCAGGTTTTGGATATCGTTTTAACAACTGCTCACTTCCACTCTCCAGAGTTGTATTCTATACAATGAAGAACATTTTACATGAAAAGTAGGCTCTGCTCTATTAACATTTTGTTACTAATCTTGTCTACGCCGGCAGATTTCTTCGGATTGAGTCTGACAATAGTGTTATGGATCTCCAGAAGCTCAATTCTTTGGGGTATAGTAAATACAGCAACAGGAGATGGAAAATTTGTTGTGTGATTATACAATTCGCGTTAAGTACAGTCTTTGGTATGCTAACCACCAAGAATTTCTTATAGCCCAATATCAAGTGAAATATCGTAAAATGGGATTAAAAATAACAGCCCTTTAAAGATTTTTTGTCGAACGACTTAACAATTAATTTGAGTCAGGTGTAGAATCCAGTTCTTCCAAATGTTTCGTAAGATATAAAGTTTTCTAAAATTCGTAGAGTGCTCATAGCCTTTTACTTCTTAAGTCTGATCTTATGCTGTGTGGATCTATTCGAATTCTTCTTCCTTTTTCAGAAACCAAAAATTCTGTTTAAATCGTAAATAGAGTAATCTTTATGCTTCGGTGTTCTCAGTCATACATTACGTATGCTAATATATGTGAAACTAGTTTCTGAGCATATGGATCTGGAATTCTATTCCTGTCAGTGGGTCAATATGTTGGAAGCAGACTTGAAATGACACCCAATTTCATTCTAGATATTGCAACAAACAATACTCGCACTGAAGATGTGACCATGTGAGATCCCCAAAATGTACGTTTAAATGTTGTTGTTGTCGTTGTAGTCGCCGTAGTCTAGTAGGTAGTGTGTTGGCTTATTAGACGAAAAGCCAGGGTTCGAATCCACGGTCAGACATCAAAAAGGAAATATGAAAAAATATTTCTTCGGCGACTTCCTCTCAGCAGATTTCTGAGAGAAAATAAAATTGCCATGAAAAGTTTCTGAAACAATCTGTCGTTCGGAATCGACTTTAAACTGTAGGTCCCGCCGCTCATGTATAAAATTAACACACACAACATAAGTGGTGTGAGAAGCTATGTTGTCGATTATCAGAAAACACAGTCTTAGAGATTTATAGAAACTTCAATGTTGCCTCTGTAATTCAAAATCTAGGAGGTGAGTTATTTCTACGATATTTTTGTAAATACTTTCGATTGAAGTGTTAGTTTTAATTTTTTTTATCTTGATTTCAACTGACTCAAGATTTCAAGATAGAGATTGGAATTAACATTCATATTAAATTACGGCACACTGACAATAAATTTCACTTGCTACTTGGATTCTTTGTCAAATAAACTAATGGTTAAATTAACACGATGTAAGCATTTTAAAACGGCAATTTTAAACGCTTCTATTGATATGAGTACTGTTACAACACATCCACTAAGCATATGCAGTTGTGTTCAAAATAATAGGAGTGCCTTTCATTTAAAAGCAAAGTTTAAATTTAAGAAAACTGTCTTTTCTGTATAATGAGCCTTATATTGGGTGTTGGCCAGACGTCTAACGAAAATGTTACGAAAATGGAAATGGTGTAACATCGTTTAACATTAAAATGTTAAACAAAATCTACAAAAACAAAACAACGGACTTATTTGATTGATTGACAAATAAAGAAGAATAAAACAACAGCATCAGTAAACGAAAAGCAACAACAACGCTGGAAGGACGAACGTAAACAAGATACAAAAATAACAAACATGAAAGCATAAATAAATGTAAACAACGCTGCTTTCATTTATGGTGATTTCGAGAAGGCGAAGCCTCGAACGTTTGCCTTCAAGAACATTCATCAGACTGTTTACGTCGCGATATAAAAGGCAAGGCATAGCATGAAAAGTCGGAGTAGACGTTCAGTCAAACTTGTGTGAAGACACGTTGGCGTGTGAAGTAAACCAATCGTGGTTTGAAGATCTCCGTTACAAAGATCGACAGAACAATTGTGTCATAAATTGTTATTGTTTATCGCAAAGGGTATAAACAAAGGAATAACAAATAAAGCAATTGTTGTTGTTAGAATCAGTTGTGAACAGTGGCACACAAAAGTTGTGTGAATAATAAAGGATTTAATTAAAACTGAACACAAAATTTATTTTTATTTTTATTTGCAATCTACGAGCTCATATTTCATATTTTTAAAAGGTAAAAACGTAACAATATTGTCTAGACCCAGTGTCACCAAATAAAACAATATTGCTTTCGTCGGTCCACAGTATGTTTTGCCATTTTTCTTTCCACCAATTGATATTTTCTTGGCCAAACTTTAAGCGTGCTGCTGCCTTGTCAGCAATGGCACCTTCCATGGACTTCTTGTGAATAAATTGTTTTACATCAGTCGTCTACAAATAGTAGGACCGCTTACGGCAAGATTCAGATCCTTTTGAATTTTTTTGGAGACGCCGAAGAATTATTTTCCTGTATCGCACATTTCGATGGTCATCGAGAGTTGATGTTTTGCGTTGCGCCCACGCATTTCGGGCAACTTAAGCTTTCCTTAATTTCTTAATAAGTTTTGTCTTGTTTTCAAAGATTTTTAATAAGTTCTCTCTATCCTTCAGAACAGTGCTTTCCTCGTGCCGCTATTACAAAAATTTATGTGAATCACTGCAGAAAAAGTTTTAATTTCATTTTTCCATACTTACTTTTTACTTTTTTATTTTTAATTAAATGCTGATATATTTTTATTAAAAAAACAGTCCCAGACCTATATTTTCTTTTTTTTTTTACAGTTGAAATCAAGGGCAATCACTGAAATGAATCAATTTCATCGTAAATATTTAAGTTATTATGGGATTCTTTTTTGTATTTTATTTCTTACATTCCGTTATAACTATCGTTAGAATATCTCTTGTTTTGCAAATTGGTACAATAAAGAATTTGAACATTGAAAATATTATATGCCAGCACTCCTATCATTTTGAACACAGCTGTGCTTATGGTTTATTTAGTTTTAAATTATTAAAGTTTTTAATTATTTTATTTATTAAGTCATCACTCACTACAGTGAACTGTTTAATAATAATAAACAATTAAATGAAACAATAATTTTTTTCAGTACAAAAAATAACGAAACAGATAACATATCTAATCTTGAAACTAAGGTCTAGTCTTATGAATTGCTACGTATGGCTGAGTCACCTGTGTCAAAGAGATCTTAGCTGAGCAGGAACTAAGATTTGACTACAAACAGATGTGAAGCTTAACTTCTAAGACATCACCCGTTATCTCAATGGATAAGGCCGTCCTCACCCATGAAATTTATTAGCATCTTTAGTAATAGTAATACGTCACTACGTGTGACGAAAAAATCACACCCTTGCATGCTTTTAAAACATAATTTACTAGAGTTATGATAGCAAGCTTTTATTGGGGTCTAAATCTAAACCTGGTTCTCCGAAATTTTGCACTTTCAAGGCTTGTTATGTTCAGATAAGATCCAATCGCATCAAATTGCATTCCTCTCATGGTGGCAACGTAATATGGACGAACCCTATTTACCAGGTGCCAACGAGGGAGAGATCAATCGAAAAGTGATTTCATTTATGCATCATCATGCTCTGGCAAGGCAAGAAAACCTAGCCAAAACCTCCTTCATCATCAATAATTTCGCCTACAAAATGCTGCTGTAGAGATTGGTCAACATAGCGCTTAAACGGTTGCGGTCGGACGAGGATACCCTTCTAAGAACGAAATATTGCAGAAATCTTCCATAATCCACAGAAAATATCGAACTTATTTTTGTGATGATTAACCGCAAAGCAAGCGATGTCATCATGTCTACAAGCAATTGATTGCAGATTAGTTTTCAGCTCCGCTTTAACAACAGTGTTCATGGCATTTGTCCGAAACAATCCAGATCACATTGAATTAATTTTTTGTGCAGATGAGCATTAACAGATACTTTACAAGACTGCAATAGTAGAGTCGCCAGAGAAAGATAGGCTTGTTGACCTTCCACAGAGACCAATGTCTATTTCTGGATTTCCCACTACATCCTACGACTTACTTTGATATTCTGCAGTTCAGCAGCTATTGTCGCAAGACTGAAAATTAGTTTTGTATGTGAATTATCTTCAAATGCTTGTATTCTTATAGCAAACCTTGGAGTGTGTATAAAAAACTGCCGCTGCGAGAGAAGAGTCCTGTAACATTGTTGAGTAATTTTTTTTTGTACTCTGGTAAGATCTGCCAAACTTAATTCGGCTTAATAAATATGTCGGCTGACCCGATTTATTAATATAATATAATAGAATGAGGAATTTCGTTTTCAAGTGATTATCATATTTTGCACTAAATATGAGAGAAGGAATCCGGTCACGGCGTGCTTTGCTATGTTGTTATATGCTAAGTTGAGTTTTCGGTTGTCACTACCACCGCAGTTTGCCAAAATTTCCCACCCATATTAAAAAGGAAGGAATTAAGTACGTTTTAACAAGTTGCAGACGAATGGCAAAAGAAGTTGAATCTATGACAGCCAACACGTTTCGAAGCATACTATAAATTCAACTTTATAACCCATAATACTCAATTCAGGTATGAGAGAGAAATAATTTCCTAGTTTTTGAAAGTATTATAAATTTAGAGTTAGAAGTAGTGATGCATACTTCGTTTTCTTCCAGTTCCAATAAAGAAATTCAACTACATTATTAGAGCGCCAATACAACTCCTTCCATTCTGCTATCGATGTTTTCACAAAAAGACAGCAATGAGAAACAATTGGAGATAAAATCGATACATCGATGATTTTCCGATGTCTTATTTACTAATTAACTGCATAGAAAACCTAAAGCATTTTAACACATTTAAAGGCCTAGAAATAATATTTTAGCGGAACATCAAAATTATGCTCTGCAATTTAGTCACACCTGCATATGCATATGCATATCGTCATATGATTTTAAAAACGTCCTAACAAAATTCAAAATCTACTTCTTGATTAATTACAATGCACAGTATCAGAATCATGTTCCTGTAAAATGCAAAATACACTCTTGTGATCAAAAATTACGAATTTAACACAAAAAATATTTTGATTTTATGTAAAAGCATTGCTCATTAAAAAGTTTTTTGCATCTCCTATAATATACTTTTTAATGTAACTTAGAACTTATATGAATTCATATAACGAGAAATACTACAAAATAATTTTTAAAATTAAAACTACATTTTTTACCATATATTATTAATTTATGTATCAAAGCCGCCGTAGTCTAGTAGGTAGTGTGTTGGCTTATTAGACGAAAGGCCAGGGTTCGAATCCCCGGTCAGACATCAAAAACAAATATGAAAAAATATTTCTTCGGCGACTTCCTCTCAGCAGTTTCTTCAAAAGTAAATAAAATTGCCATGAAAAGTTTCATAAAAAAATCTGTCGTTTGGAGTCGACTTTAAACTGTAGGTCCCGCCACTCATGTATAAAATTTAACACACACAACATAAGTGGTGTGAGAAGCTAGGCCGTAATCCTGACTGAAGGGTGGTAATGGCCATTTATGTATGCTATGTATGATTAATTAGCCTAGCTAAAACTAACAATGACATGTCCGAAGCTTATTTACAAATTGAATATGAACAAGAGTTCAAATCAATGGTTGAAACTGTTATCTCTTGATAATAGACTTTTGAGAAATTTGCATCATTTAAAATTAAACTACTTAACTTCGAACGCTCTTTGGTTGAAGTTATTAACCGTTTCGCTACGGCGCTCCTGTACCACATTTTGCAAATTTGACTTCATTGTTTGCGTAAACGATGAACGCTGTGTAAATGCGTTACCAGCCTATGTGGACCAATAAGTAACTGCCGTATTTACACGACGTCCATCGCTGTGATATACTTACATGGGTGGATTCACCCATGGTTTCGGAACAAAAATTTTTTTATATGTAATTTGACGTTTCTCTTTTTGAGAGAGAGAGGAAGAGAGTAAACATTTTGTTCCGAAACCATGGGTGANTGTGGACCAATAAGTAACTGCCGTATTTACACGACGTCCATCGCTGTGATATACTTACATGGGTGAATCCAGCTTTAGTGACTGCCGTATAAACACGGCATCCGACCCGAAAGGCCCCTTAAATAATCTTTCAACATATATTCGTGACGTATTTTAGAATTACAATTTAAATTTTTTCATTACGCAAAGTGTTATCAGTCATTGCTACTCTACGTTTTATTATCTGATGCAATACAATTGTGTTTTAGCATCAAATTTGGAATGTTTAAATTTAAATTTTAATTTTTTTTTCAGTAAATTCAATAATAATAATACAAAATACATACTCCCCGGCAAGTTAGCAAAGAAACACCAACAGTGGACATAACAGAGACAACGAACTCCATTATTTTCTTATAAAATTTTGGTACTTTGTTTTTTTTATTGTAAAAACAAGGTTTTTTCCCGAAATAAAATGTTTAAAATATACTGGCAACACTAGCCACAATATTCACAAAGAGCAATGCAAAGTGGTAAATAACAACAGAAAATGCAATCAAAGTGCGGAACTTATAGAGGAAAGCCCATGCACTAAGCCAACCAATTGCTCCTTTTTTCAGTCCGAATAAGGCAAATATAAGAGTGATTATAAATTTATATGAAATTCAAATTGACAATAGACATTTTAAATGTATTTATTATTTTACAAAAATTATTTTCTTACTTAAAAATAAATCGCGTTAAGTTTCTTTTGTTCTATACAAAAGTAAATTGTTGTGAAAAACGTTGTCGTATTTGCTTTTAAGTGTGGCAGTTCTACATGGTTTAAGCTTCCACCCAAAAAATGCAAACTTAATTAATTTAAGATTAAATTAAATCGTAGATTAGTTCATTTGAGAGTTTAAACTTGATCTCAAAATAAATGAGAAATGATATAGGCATACATAAATGTTTAGAGTATTATATATTTTAATGTAATCAATTTCTTAATTAATTTAATTAAATGAATGTAAGAGATGAGTTATGTAATGTTACACGTTGATCGACATCCTTAATCGAATTAATTAGCCAATTGAAGTATGTAAAATATTTACTTTAATTTTTAATAAATATTCAACTGTGTTAGGTTTTAGTAAATTATATTTACAATATCTCTCACTGTGCATTGGAATATCTAATTTATAAAATAAGTTTGTAAACTCAAAGATATTTCATGTAACGACTGCTAAAACATTTAAAATTCAGATTCAAAGATCTTTTGGAATTAATTTGTTTAGCGTTCTATAAACAACTACATGATTATAGGCTGTCGCTGTACAATACTCTTTAGAGCTAAGATTTTAGTAAAGAATTACTCAATTCATATAGAAATATATTTTGACAATTTTATTGTTTAGCAAAAAAAAAATCCTTACTTTTAGTGTATTTCTTAGTGTATATATGTTTGTCCCACATTTAATGCCTTATTGATTTCCGTCAACGGCAACATCCATTATGCTTTGCACATAATAAGGTCCTTCATTCACATAAGTGCGCATTTGGATACTGGTTTGTAGGTCGAAAGCGCTGCTGTCGGCCAACAACTTAACGACACTATACTTAGCATATTTAGCTTCTTTATCGAACTCTGTTTTACGATCTAGTAAATATTCTAAAAATCCAGCAGTATTTTTAAAAGCTTCAATGCCCCACGTGTACAAGCAAAGCGAACCTGTCAGATTCAAGGCCGATATTTTAATGTCTGGAAAAGGATTACGGCAAAAGTCCAAAAGGAATTGCATATTGTTTGCGCCTTCATTTAAATAATTAAACCATTGTTGTAGTATATCACTGCAATTATATTCAATAGTATTAATAATAAGATTTGAGAAATTATAACGTTGTACTACCTTATTTCCGGTGTTACTTGAGATTGGAAGGTAAATATGTGTTCCAAACTACTAAATGCCCGATTTTTTAAATCTGATGGTAAATTACGTAGGTATGATGCATAATTTTCGAAAACATCTTTAAGAGTGGTACTATAATTCTGTTCTAACAATAAGACCCCTTGCTGACTGTGAGTCAAATTAGCTGAAATGACAATAATAAAAATATATTTTCAGAAGACGAAAATTAATTATTTTACCTAAAGTATCAAACGCTGCTGGCAATAATGACGAATTTTCAGAATTGAGGCATTCAAACAGGCAACGTATCATATGCGGATATCCAAGTATAATTTTTTGAGGTTGTACACTAGAAATCTTTCCGAAGAATATCATTATACCCGGTATTAACAATCGGTCAAGTGGATTTTGATCAACTTCCTCCACGCGTTTGCCAATAACATCAAACACTTTACGCCGCTCCAAATAGAGCAGGCCATGATTTTGTTCGGCTAATGAAGCAAGAATTTCTAGAACATTCATCTGGAGCAGCACATCATCATTATCCAGTTCACTTAAAGCATGATCAAGTATGAATTCTACTTTTTCTAAATTGGCTGCAGATTTTTTTCCTAAATTGACTGCCAACTCGTACAAGCGACATTTTACAATTTCATTTCGTTTTAATCCATCCAATAGAATGTCCCTTACATACTGTTTTTCCAAATGGCAAGCAAGAACCAAACTCAATATTGCCAATGCTGGACTACCTACTTGGGTCTCTGGTTCTTGCACCGCACTTAAAATATGACGCAATAAGTCATCCGATACGGCTTCTGCCAAATTGTCATCCTCCATTTGATTTTGCAATTCTGTAAGAATTGTATTAAGGGCAAGAGCTTTAATACGATCGCGTTTGTGTTTTAACGCCCTGTGTAGCAATCGCGGCAAATCATTTTGTTTCAAACTTAAATTTGCCATGCAAATAGCCAAAATATCACTGACCAGATCTAAGGATTCCGGGCTATCGGAGTATTTAACACCTAGGCCATCCTCTTCTAAACAGTCATAAATTTCTGATGAACTAAGCAAACGGTTTGTAACTTTTGTTTCCAGATTTGGAGTTTCATTTAGACGACCCCGTATTTCTTTTAATGTTGCCAAACGATTTTCTTTTATTTTTAAATTTTCTAGTTTCTCACAGCACCACTCTTCCGTCATTGTATGTAAATGAAAATATTTGGTTGAATTGTTATTTATTTAAATTGGAATAAGAATTTTTAAACGTCAATTTCTGCAAAATCACTAACAAGATGTAAATACAACTGTTAGGTAGATTTGCCAAAACTGTGGTACTAAAATAATTGTACACGCAAATGGCAATGATGTCATGCAAGTGTTACCATATAAATAAAATATTACACTGAGAAATTTTGTCTTTATTGTTTCTATTTCTGGAATCTCAAAAAACGGTAAGTTCCCTAATGATACACCAGAGTCAAATTAATCAAATGATGCTAAGAATAATAATTTTTTTGGTGACTAATAAAGACCCCTCTTCAACTCAAATTACTATTATACGCCTTGATGTTATATCTCCGGTAACACTAAGATTTGAGTTTTATGAGATTTAGAAAACCCATTGTCCGTTCCAATCCACAAAGAACACAAGGATTTAATAAAGTCCAACAGAATTTTTTTTTATTTTGTTTTTACTTTGTTTTCAAAGAAAGTAGTTTTAATTATACCAACAAGAATGAAAGGTTGTACTAGTTGAAATGGACCTTAGATTGGCAAAGCTCATTTTAAAACGGAATCATTCAAGTATAACTTTATTACCAACAATTTTAAAACTCATATTGTGTAAACTGATAGCAATTTTCTTAATGTTATCTCTATCAGAGGCAGTAACTGAAATGTATTGGGAGACAGTTCCTTTTCTGATCCTTTTTCTACACCCGGTTAATAACTTTTCAAATAGGAAAAATACTAACTTAATTAACATTAAATTTATGCAGAAAAATTATTAGGAAGGCAAAACACACTTAGTGTAATGCTAAAATTATAAAAAAGAAATGGTTTACAAGAAACTATGTAATCAGAGTGGTCTCCCTAGTTTATTAGGTAGTGTGTTGACCTATTAGGCGAGCGACCACGGTTCGAATCCTTAGTCAGACATATCCAACAAAACTAAATATGAAAAAATGTATATTCAGCATCTTTCAAAAATTTATCGTTCAGGATCGACTTTAAACTGTAGGTCCCGCCCCTCATGGATAAAATTAATACATACAACATGGGTGGTGAGACGCTACGTTGTAATCTAAACTTAAGGCTTGTGCTGACCAATTATGTATTATATATACATACATACATACGTATGTAAATAAAAGTAAATATATAAAACATCATAAAACACGAAATACGTTGGCTTCATACATTCAGAAATCTGAAGAATTATAAACTTCCACTACTCAAAATATCCTGTAATTTGAGCTTAACAGACTAAACTCATTTTCTACATATAAAATATCTTTATTTCTTCCTACAGAAAAAATACATTTCTATGGTAAAAAAAATAATAATAATACTAGTCGTCAAAAGGCTATCTGTCACAAGAAAAGAGAGAATGGCACTACGTTGTATTTTTTATATTATATTTGTATTTATTATAGTATCACTGTCATTTTATATAATTCGACATTGAAAAAAGTATTCAATTTGTTGCTGGCGACTTAAAAATAATTAAGCGGCGAATACTTGTTATTGGTAGTCATGTAGACAAGGTCGAGTCGTATAGAATCCGTCATACGCTGTACTTTGACATTTTCAACTGTCAACTGTATGTACAATGTACATACAATGTGTACTTTAATGTATGTTGAATCTGCCTCTGCACAACAAAAAATCTTAACAAAAAAGCAAAACAAACCAGCTGATAACTGTCAAAGTTCTCAACAAAACGGAAAAGTAAAAAATTGTCCAACTCAATGCGTTGCGTTAGCGGAAATTGAATAAAACAAAATGCGCATACTTTACAGTGTACAACCCCCCTATAAAAAATAATAATGATCCTAATATGATAGTCTAATCTGTTAGTTATATCGGTTTCAAGATAATTACTTTAATATATATATACGAATTCTGCATTTTACAGATTGTAAGCAGTTGTCTGTCGATATCTCTGTATTATAGATTATTATATTATATTTTATGCTGCATTTCACATAATATTAAATATGGAAATTCTCTAATTCAATTAAAAACTTTTTCATGAATGAATTTTTAAATAATATTCTATAAATAATGTTTTTTTTATATTTTTTTCCTAATCTTAGCTGTATTTCGACGAAAGTTAAAACACAGTAATTTTAATTAAACAGAATATAGAGAAACGCGATTTTGAGTTGGCAATGCTATTTTGGTGGTGACTACAGTTTGACATTCAGAAGGAAAAATGGCGTCACTTTAACGTAAAACTGCGACGCTGTGTAAAAGTACTTAGTTTTGTCGTGTTTGTTTTTTCTCCAAATTTCATAAAAAAAGATGTCACAACGATTTGCTCCTGGACAACCAGGGCAATCACCAGTGCCTGGACAACCTCGATATCAACCACCCCCACCTCAAGCAGCCGGCATGCGTCCATACGCAGCAGGAACAGGTTTTCCGGTATGTATGCCACACACCAGCATCTTAATCGATTTTATGATGTTTACAAAAAATGTAAATTTTTGTTTTAGCAAAGAGGGTTTCCTCTTCACCCCAGTAATCCTCAGCCTGTACAGGCCAATACAAATTCGCCGGGAGGACCTCCCCTGCATCAGCGTGCCTCACAACCGGGATTTCAAAGCGGTTTACGTGGAACAGGTAGTGGTGGGGGAAATAAACGTTCTGCAGAATCTCGCAATATAAATAATAACCAAAATAAAAGCGAATTTGCAGCAGCCAAGAAGAAGAAAAAGCTAGCTGACAAAATTTTGCCACAAAAAGTGCGAGACTTAGTTCCAGAATCCCAAGCTTATATGGATTTATTAACGTTTGAACGCAAGCTGGATGCAACTATAATGAGAAAACGCTTAGATATACAAGAGGCTCTTAAAAGACCCATGAAACAGAAACGTAAACTACGTATTTTTATATCGAACACGTTTTACCCCAGTAAAGAGCCTACCAACGACGGTGATGAAGGTTCTGTGGCATCTTGGGAATTAAGAGTAGAGGGGCGTTTGTTAGAGGACGGTAAAGGTGATCCCAATACAAAGATTAAAAGAAAGTTTTCGTCGTTTTTCAAGTCACTTGTCATTGAATTGGATAAGGAGTTGTATGGGCCAGACAACCATTTAGTCGAGTGGCACCGCACTCATACAACGCAAGAGACGGATGGTTTCCAAGTGAAAAGACCAGGAGACAGAAATGTTCGTTGTACCATTTTATTGTTATTAGACTATCAGCCACTGCAATTCAAGTTAGATCCAAGATTAGCTCGTTTATTAGGTGTCCATACCCAAACTCGGCCAGTCATAATATCGGCTCTATGGCAATATATAAAGACACATAAACTGCAGGATGCACATGAAAGGGAATATATTAATTGCGACAAGTATTTGGAACAAATATTTGGGTGTCAACGCATGAAATTTGCTGAAATACCACAAAGACTTAATCCTCTACTGCATCCTCCAGATCCGATTGTTATAAATCATTTTATTGAAAGCGGGGCTGAAAATAAACAGACTGCTTGCTATGATATAGACGTTGAGGTGGACGATACTCTAAAAAATCAAATGAACAGTTTCCTGACGAGCACTGCCAGCCAGCAAGAGATTCAAGGTCTTGATGCTAAAATCCATGAAACTGTGGATACAATAAACCAAATGAAAACAAATAGGGAATTCTTTCTTAGTTTCGCTAAAGATCCACAAACGTTTATTCAAAGATGGATTGTCAGTCAAACGCGAGATTTGAAGGTGAATTTTATTTATTTCATTACAATTTGGCTTGTAGTTTTTAACAACGTAAGATTTATATTTTTCTAACAGGCAATGACTGATGTAGCCGGTAATCCAGAGGAAGAACGACGTGCAGAATTTTATTATCAACCATGGACGCATGAAGCTGTTTCTCGTTATTTCTTTACAAAAGTCAATCAGAAACGTGCCGAACTTGAACAAGCTTTAGGCATACGAAATGCTTAATAAATATCTAATGAAAGATCTGTATTTTTTCTAAAAGATTCTCAATGTCGGTTTTGTTTCTTGTCGCTATCAATTGTGGTGTTTTCATTTAAAACACATGAAAAAAGTGGTATGGTATTATTTTAATTAATTTATTTTTAATTCAATATTAATTTTATTTTAACACTAAATTTATTAAATAATTCCAAAATGCTGATACAATTAAGAAAGTTAAAATTAATAACGAAAAAATAATATTTTCGAAATAAAAACTAGTATGCTATTCAAGGTATTGTACCATAATACCTTTAATCGGGGTACTGCTGCAGCATTATTACCTTTTTTACTCTTTAATCCGAACAATTGTTTTGTAAATGCTGAATTCCAAGCTTAGTAGCGTGACTGTAATATAATATATGATTGGATGACGAGTTCAAATATGTGTTCACACGATTTTTCGATTCAAGAAAGGCCTTTTTTCTTCAAATATATTTAAATAACAATCTAAAACTACATTTTAGAACATATTTTTAAATTCGATTTTCTTTTTTCTGTGTTTTGTGTTACTAGGAAAGACATTTCGAAATATGTATTGTTTTTAATCAGGGTGAACTGAATATAAATTTGCATTGGTTTTTAACAAAAACAATTTATACGTGGACATTAATAAATTTCTTTTTGTAACAAAAACTTATTACAAGTATTTATACTCAATCTTTGGAAAGAACAAAAACATATTTAAAGCAGGTACTCTAGGAATGTGAACATGTTCATAGTTTTCTGTGTATTAAGAAAGCAACTGATAACTAACATGGACATATGTTTTGCGTTTAAAAGGGAGACCTTTCTTGGGATGCATGCTTTTAAATTATGTCCTCTGTCCTATGAGACGTGCGAACTGTTTGTTCTGTATTAAGGTACTTTTTTAGCCCAGTTGCGGCTTTGAAAGGATATTTTTGCTGTCGCGGATTAGTTTTCTTTCACTCCTTGCAGCTGTTTTTTATTGCGTTTCGAATCATTTTGTTAGAATACCCAACCAATCGACCAATTTCCCTATAAGGTTTTCCTTCTATGATTAGTTTTTGGATTATTTAACGCTTCTCCGCACTGTAGTGTTTCCCACGATCCATTTTATTTAAAATATTGTATTTTTATTAAACTTGATAATCGAAATAATAAAAACAAATCTTTTAAACACGTGCTTTCCATTAAACAGTTTTGCGAAGCAACGGGTTTTAGAGAGAGTGTGTAAGTGGTGCTAATTTTTATATCCACTGTGACACAGTAGTGCTATTTAATTCTTCTCAACTGTAACTCAATATATTTTGAGCGAGGAATTTTGAAATAAATTTTTTACTTATTTTGTACTTTTTTTAAATTTAAATGTTATTCGCAGTTGGCTATCAGCATCTATTTGAAAACATTCGGTCCTAGTTAAAACAATTTAATAAACAAAAAGGAATTGTTTGAATAGATTTGATGAAAGTTAATTTTATATTTGTGTTATGACCTCTTATAAAAAAAAAACATTCCTTTGGTACTCTTACAACCGATTCATATAGGATCATACGTTAAACTTCGACTTAATAACTGGCCAAAGAGTTGAAGTACGTGTTTTCTTACACATTTTGTTACATTCAAATATTTCTTCGTTAACGCAATGCCTTTTATTTGCGTTGAATTGTTTAACAGATTTTTTCTTATTTTTTTAAGTTTTTTTTGTTGAGTGCAGTTATTGTGTTCAGTATACATCAAAGTACATTAAAGTACGTTTTTACTTTACTGTCAGTTGAAAATGTTAAAGTACAACGTATGACGGATTCTATATTCTATATTCTATTTATTTTAATTTAACTGACTGCCGAAAAGTATCAGATATTAAAACAATTATTTTTTTTTTTACATTGAAGAAATGGAATATGAAATCGTTAGCTTAAATCAATGATTTAAACACGAAAACAATTTTACGTTGTATGCCTATCGAAGCTTAATTTGTAGACAGTAGTCGAACTATAACGTTTTAATTTTACAAAATGAAAATGTACATTTTTGTAGATGTTATTAATTTACTGTGAATTTCAAATAATATTGCTTGTCAAGAAAAAGAAAAACCGGCTGTCAGTTGTCGACCTCTATACAAATGTTGTGAATTTTCTTTTCTGATATTGAAAGTGTTTTTAAGTGTTTTTGTAGACATTAATGGCCAAAGTTTATAGAAAAGTTGAATAAGAATGGCTTTACCATCTATAACCACAATTCTGGGTGTGGCCTTCCTTGGCTACATCGGTCATTCGATGTGGATGATGGCTCAATTGTTTACAACCCTCAAGTGCAGTGACGTTCCTTGCTACACTTCCCTTTTAACAAACAAACCACGTATGCAATTGGCTTTGTTCACCTCGCCAAATGCTAATCCCATTTCAGTTGAAGTCACTAAACTGGATACTATGAAAAATTTCAATTATATGGAACAGTTTTCTAAGGAATATGAAATTCAGGTGCCTGCAAAAACAAGACGTAATGGAACGCTATACATGCAGGTTGTTCTGGCACTGGAAGGTGAACCTATTGAATGGAAAACTTTGAAAAGGGATGGACCAACTGTAGTACATAGTTTGAGTCTTACCGACTACATGGTACCGAAAGCTGAATCATTTAATTTACTAGGAGAGAATGGCAATGTATATTATTATCCTTTGAACCAATTAAACGAAAGACTTAAGAAACAAACAAAAATCTTTTTTTTTTTTTTTGCAGAAAGACCAACAGAAGACAAGAGTAAATAAACCAAAAACTCATATTATGTCGGAAGTACACGTAGCACTTTTAACAGATCTCATTTCTTTGTCTGTTAATGACGTTCCCCCAGAAATGGCCCAACTAATACATGTTAACCGATATCAACAAATTTTACCCATTTTAAAGACAGACTTTTTCAATATGCGTATGAAAAACTTAGTTCTGGTCAATCGCAATATGTCAACATTTACAATCACATTTAATTTCCGTCCCATGGGCATTGGTAAATTACGTTTAATGCTAATGATTGAGCATGCCATGAAAATGATGCTACAAATGGGATTTACAAAAAACGACGTCGAAGAAGTTAAATCAGTATTATCCGACACGAACCTTTATTTCCTTCTCGCCACAATATTTTTAGCAAGCATTCATGTAAGTGTATCTCTTTAGTTATATAAAATCTGTCATGTATATAAGTGCTTAGAATTTTATTCGGTATTTAATAATTTAACATGCATAAATATATTACTAATCCAATTGTCGGTATACGTTGTAAATTTTCTACTACAATTGTTTAAGATAAATTATAAATTGAACGAAAAAGTTGAATATCTAATAATAGTGAATTATTGGCTCTTTCAAATTTGATTTCTTTTTATAAAATAAAAATTTAATTTTATAAAATTAAATTTATTTTAATTTATTTTAAATTAAATTAAATTTATTTTAATTTAAATTTGCTTAAATTTCTATAATATACAAAAATTAAGTATTTTAATTCATATTAAACGTAATTCTTTTCTGCTTACAGACCCTCTTCGATTTTCTCTCGTTTAAAAATGATGTTATATTTTGGCGGAATAGAAAATCATATCAAGGCCTATCTACACGTACTACTCTTTGGCGTTGTTTTTCTCAGATTGTAATATTCTTGTATTTATTTGAAGAAAAGAGTTCCTTATTGGTTTCAATACCAGCAGGTGTTGGCGTAATAATTGAATTGTGGAAATGCAAGAAAATCCTTAAACTGGAAATCACCATTAAGGGTATACGAAGGTGTCCCGTTGAAAACGAAAGAAATGGAATCGGTTCAGCAGAAACGAAAACGGAAGAATTTGATAGGCAAGGAATGCGTTATCTTAGTTACTTACTGTATCCGTTATGTATTGGTGGAGCTGTCTATTCACTCCTATACCAACCGCATCGTAGTTGGTATTCTTGGACATTGAACTCTTTGGTTAAAGGTGTCTATGCGTTCGGTTTCCTATTTATGCTGCCTCAGCTATTTGTTAACTATAAACTTAAATCAGTGGCTGATTTGCCTTGGCGAGCTTTTATGTATAAAGCTTTTATCACATTTATTGATGACGTTTTTGCCTTTATAATAACCATGCCTACTGCCCACCGAGTAGCATGCCTTCGGGATGATGTTGTATTTCTTATATACCTATACCAACGCTGGCTTTATCCAGTCGACAAGAAACGTTTAGACACCGGTTTAAGCATCGAGGAAACCTTAGATAATGTCGATTTAACTGAACATTTGACTGAAAGTGAAGAATATAATAAGAACAATGTAGAAAATAAAAAAATAAAGTAAAAGTAGGGGATTATTAGATTTTGTTTTTTTAAATAAATACATTCCCTAATTAAAATTAAAAACTGAATCGTGACTGAATAATAAATAAATTTTAATTTTAATGCATTTATTAGTCAAAAGAAGATATGAGTAAATAAATCAATCCTTATAATTTGCATAAATATCTTTTAATTTCTCAGCTTTTAATCTCTCGAACACTAAATACATTAAAGACATAAAAAATACATTAAAATGAATTAATTGTTTCTGACTAAATTATATTTTGCAATTTTGTTGTGTAGCCAATAATTAGTAGTAACGCATACTATAAGTAAGACATGTAATCAACCAATGGAGAGGTGTTGATGGATATTGTAATTAATTCAGACTAGGTGCAATTTTCCCTTCGAATTTCCAATATACAAACTTATAGAAGTCTTCAATGGATTTAAAATTAAATAATCGAAAGAAATTCAATAATTTAACCCTGCCAAAAAAGCTAAATTAATAATGTTACGAATTACGAAATACGAGTTACGAAATACAAATTAAGGAAAGCTTGTGATTTAAATGTATGTCTTAGAATGTTGATATAGGTATACCCAAGCTGAACACCATACTGAAATGCTCTGACAAATATATACCGTTATTTGAAAAATGGACGGGAGAAAAACATTAATTTATGAATTAAAAGCGTTGTAATAAAACTTTATTAAATCAATTATATTTATTAAGTATTTTTAGTATATTTTAAGTCGGTAGTATTCTAAAAACATTAACCTTTATGCAATGGAGCTTGCCATTGCTTCGCTTCTTTTTCCATACAAGCTGACTTTGCAAAAACATAGATTTACGTGGCCTGTCCTAGGAAATCAGAATAACAGAACGTTAATCTTCGTAGTCTGTCCATTAAGTTTTAAAATATATTTATTTATGTATTTAAGTTTTATCGATGTAGTATACGAAGGTAACTCTTTGCAATCGGTGTTCGACAGGGTAGTATACAGGAACTGGTATTATATTTAATATTTATTTTATTAACAAGAGAGAAATAGAGAAATGGTTAGAAATGTGTAAAATAAAAGTGAATGAGCAAATATATTTGCATGTAACATTTACGTTACGAATGTAAATATTCTCATAAATAACTAATAGCGCACTCATACATAAAATATATTGGCAATTCCACATAAAATCTACTTTACCACAAATTAAATTGAAGCTGTTTGAAATAAATTGGCGAATTGGGAGAAAGCCATGCCATGGATTGCAAACCTCTACTGTCAAATTAGCTTCTTAAGCAAATATTACAGATGCTCTGTGTGGTATATTGAAAACTCGAATATTCATAAGAACCATCACATGCCATAGGTCAGAGCAGAAATATTATGAAAAATACTTGTAAAAGATCCAATTCCACTCAAATCCTTTAGTATCGTAATATTTTCAACGTCCATTAGCACATTCACCTAAAAAGAGGGACAATGAGATTCTCATCTAATTACTATGATTCCTAGAGTGGTTCAGGTCTAAGTAATTTGATTTCTTAATATTTAGGATTGGAAAACTTTTTGTTATTTCTATACAATTGAAGATTCAATAAATGAATACATGAAAAATATATTTTAAATTTAATAAATCTTTGTATCGATTTTAGAAAAAGATGGTTCTTAAACAAATATTTTGCACAATTTTGGTTCGTAACTATTTATAATTCTTCTTCTTGTAAGGGAGGTAAAATTGAGTTGTTTTCACAGTCGCATTTAGTTACTCTGTTATACAAAAAACGATGAAGTAGAAATATTTGAAAAGTAGGAAGTGCTATATTTCTTTTAATATTGTCGGGTGTAGAAAGACTCCATTTGTTGGAAATTTTCAAATTACCACCAAAATGACAATGTTTGGTTTTTCATATTTCTAAATTATACGTCTCTGGTATTAAATAGCTACCGCATTTTAGGTTTATTGATAGGCGGCTACAAAAATTTGTTTTCTATTTTTTTATGCGTAAGATTTGTGATTGTTTGTTGTCAGTTGTTGTCTCTAGCACCATTTTTGGCTACATATAATGCAATGAAGTTCAGTTGCCATTCATAAACGAACCATTCGATTTTCGATATAATATGCACAGACGAGCAAAAGTGAATACATAATATTAAAAAAGTATGAACTTGATATTTGTATATTATTTATTAAAATAAAAAGCAATCCAAAGATTAAATATTAACTTAACTATTTTATAATTAAAATAATTATTTAATCGCATTTATCAAGCCATGCTCACTTCTCATTTCTGTTTAACTGCTGAACCTAGGCTGGTTTCGCCATAGAATAACCTTTTCCAGCGACTATGTTGTTTTCAACTTCAATCGAATTTTCCTTCACTTTATTTACAAAAATTTCAGGAACAAATTTTAAAAAAATTTAAAAATGTTTACTGTTTCTCTAGAGCTTGAATACTAAAATTTTTTTTTGCAAAAACAACCCAAAAAAATTTAAGTAAAGGATCTTTAAAAACAGAACAAAGAAACGTGGAAATCTGGATAAATGAACAAATTTGATTTTAGAATTTCTTTTTAACTATTTGCCAACAATATTTTTGTTCTTTGTTTCACTGTTATTTATTTGGTTTAAGATATTTTGTAAATATTACGCATGCACTTATGCTCGCTACTGTGTGTGTGTTTATCTAATTAATCTTGAAAAAGCCGAAATACTTTATTTGCACTTCTCTTTTCACAGTTTTTATAAACATACATACATAATTGGCCATTACAACCCTTCAGGCAGGATTACGGCCTAGCTTCTCGTACCACTTATGTTGTGTGTGTTAATTTTATACATGAGTGGCGGGACCTACAGTTTAAAGTCGACTCCGAACGACATATTTTTTTGAGATACTTTTCGTGGCAATTTTATTTACTCTCAGAGTTTTTGCCAGAAATTTGCTGAGAGGAAGTCGCCGAAGAAATATTTCTTTCATATTTCGTTTTTGATCTCTGACCGGGATTCGAACCCTGGCCTTTCGTCTAACAAGCCAACACACTACCTACTAGACTACGGCGACTACGACAGTTTTTATAAAGGAAAACACAATTCCATTTCTAAAAATTTGTTAGAACCTGAGGAGTTTATTAAAAATTTTTTGTAAGTACTTTTCTTAATATTTATCATTATTGGGAATTCGTAGTAATAATTTGTAAAAATATTGATATTTTTTATATTCATTTTATAAATTTATTTCTTTATGACAAAATAAAAATTATTAAAATTTTTCACAAAACAAAAGAAAAATAAGAACAGCTTTGTCTCTATAGGTAGATACCCCAAAAAGAACTCACAGTAAAAGATCAAATATCAAAATGTTAGACCTAATAGTTAGTAAGGTATTCCTTAAGGTTTACCACTCCATTTAATCTGTGAGTAGCGAAATATGAAAAAATTCTTCGAAAACGCCGAGAGTAAATAAAATTGCCATGAAGTTTTTCATAAATATGTCGTTAGGAGCCGAGCTTAAACTGTAGTGTTATAATAACTAATTATGTATGTATGTATGTGTGTATTATTATTATTTTTTATTTGTTTATAACTACTTTGAAAGGCATATGGGATGTCCTTATTTAAAAGAATGAAAAGAATGTTGTATGCAGTCTCAAATGGGATGAAAATTAAAGTGTAATGAACAAAAATAACTCCCAATGGGATTAGAAAATTGGTGAAATCCATGAAAAATTCTAAAAGCTGTAATTGAGCAAAAAGGAGGTCATACAAAATTGTGAAATTAACAACATTTGTTAATTAATCATTCAATTGTTTGTTTTTATAGTAAATGGTTGAAACAAGCTGCAAATAATTGCATTCCCAAATTTTTGGTTTTAAATTTGCAATTTTTTTAGAGTGTAAATTTAAAAATAAATTTAAACTTTTATTAATTATTTATTATTATTATATTTATTATTTTTATATTATATTATTATTATTTTTTAATACCTTCAATTATTTTGAAATTACATGAACTTAATTCGTTTTAAAGGTATTGGTTAAATAAGCTTTGAGTTAGCTGTATGTGCACACTGGATCAAATAAGTCTCCGTACACCAAGAAAGCAAGCAGATAAAATTTTCCATTTATTTCAAAAACTATTTACCAGATTTGAATAAAGTAAAACTGGTTTAAAAAAATCAATTAGAGCTTGTAATAACTAAATAGAAAAATGTTGTTTAAAGACATATCTACTCCTGTTTAACTTAACGGTTTTATTGAAATTTGACTTGTTTTCGAAAATCTATAAATTCTGCTTTAATAACAGTTATTCGGTTTAATGGAACATAAAAATTAATATCAATGTGATATAATATCAATTAACAAAAGTTATAAAACATTTTTATACAGCAAAATAATCAATATTTAAAATTACAAATTAAGCTAAGGTAAGCCCTAACTTCATTTTGTTGTTAAACTTACTGTGAATAAATAAATACAAAACGAATTTGTGTGTTTTTTTATAAATTTCGATAGTTTTATTTAAATAAATCCACTGTTTTACATGAGTTTGTTGTTGTATATTAATTTTTGTTGACTTGGATTTTAAAATATACATAATATGTGTAAATATGTATGTTTATGTATGTATGTATTGATATTAACTAACAAATTATTTAATTAAGTTCTAATTACAAATAAAATATTTTAACAAAATTAACATATGAAATGATATGATTAAGTGGGTATCAATGTGTTGGTATAAGAAATATAAAATGGGGTTTAAATGATTTAATTTAAATTAATTAACAAAAATAATTAAAGACAAAAATTGTTGTATAAAAAGAAAACTTCTTAAATTATTAAAATTATAGATTTATAATCCGATGCTGTGATTCTATTAATTAATAATAGGCGTTCTTAAAATATTTCTATTAAAATTTAAAACAAAATTTTTCTAATTAAAATTGTGATCGTAATGCAGACTTTATATTTACATTCGAAAGAATAGAGATGGAATCGTAACGCAGAATAATAAAATTGCCACACACAGGAGCGGAGAAATATGATTTTAATATTTTAATTTAAATTTTCTTCTTTTTTTTTGGATGTTAACAATGTTTGATGATATTTTTTATGGTTTTTTTTTTGATTCGTTGATAAATAGAGAAGAGTTTCGATTTGATAAATGTTTTTTCTTGACTTTTTTTTTGTTTTTGTTGTTTTTTTTGTGTAACTTAACAAATATTTATGTACATAATAATTATATATAATATATAAAACAATTGCAAGCGTAGTTGTTGTTCTTTTTTAACTTATAAAAGAAATAAATTAATTAAGCGAGACGCTTTTTTCGACTAGGGGGTAAATTTTGAGCATTGTTACAACGGGCGCTTCAAAGGACATTGAAACCACAAACGAAAGCAGATATGATGCCACTACCAAACCAAAGAACATGACAACCTAATTGAAGAAAAGTAAAAATTAATTAGAAATTGAAAAGTATTGTAATCGTATATGTACTAACCATGGTGTCTCCACCCAAATGCATAGGCGCATCTGTATTTAATGCCATTGAACGTATAACAATTGGATGCACCAGATAGGCACAGTAAGTTACTCTGGAGAATGGATAAAGGCAAGGCGCTGAAAGTAAAGTATTAACAAAACCACCATAGCCTGTAGAGCAAGCAATAATGATCCAGGCTAATGATAAAGCCCATGCTGAGTGACTTAGAGAACTATACAACGCAGCTGTGAGTTGTGAGAGTTCAGCACGATAAAGGCCAAATACTAGAACGAACAAATTCAAGGATGCCAAAGTCCAGGCTATAATCACTGTTGGTTTAGATAAGCGTATTTTGCAACTTGTACGGAAAAGTACCCATCCCACGGCCATGCCAATTAGATATGGGCCCAAGCGAGTCCAGGGCTTGTCATAGATCTTATCAAATAGTGCCAGAGGATCGTCCGAGTCGGGACGATGATTGTTTGTGAATGCAATAACAGCAGTTGTTATCCAAGATAACACAAGGAAGACACACGTAGTAACAGCCGATAATTTAAAATGCCGTACCGAGACAATAAGTATTATGGCACCAATTATATAGAATTGAGTATCATTAGCCAAGTACCAACTCCATAGCATGCACTAGAATACAAAACTCCAATAAATATCGTATTAATCGTGGTCAATGGTGTATTTACTTACCATTTGTTCAACTGGAAACAGAGTGTTTATGTAAAGCATATTACGCCACCAGTAATCGGGGCAGGTTATGTGATCATTAGTGGGAGGATCAAAAATCGAATAATTTGCTAAATATTTCATAGATACTTGCACAACGCCCAATACGAACAAATACGGCGCTGTTAACCTGTAATATATAAAATGGGTTACTTTTGTTTTGTTCTCTAAGGAATACGTTGTACAACAGATAGCAACAAACCTCATAAAACGATACATCACCAAGCCAAAAAAGTGGGCAGTGCAACGCGTGAACTCATTAGTACCTTTGGCCAGTTTATTCAATTTACCTTTAGCATTTGTTCGGAAATATAAATAGGAAACTAGACAACCACTTATAAAGAAGAATGTGTCAACACTGAAAGGACCGTTTGTGATGGCTTGGAAAAAGAAATTTTTCTCAACATCTTTGCGCAACTCCAAATTATCGGAATATTTAAATATTACAATACATGTATGACCCAATATAACCCAAGCCATTGAGAAGGCCCTTAATCCGTGAATAGAGGGTATTGTGTCAGCACCCACATTACGATCGCAAATGGCATTGAAATTCGTTATGGCCGAGAAGGATAGTAACAATTCGGAATAGACGCTTAATTTTTCTGGTTCATGTAAATGGCCCTCTAAATGTTCGTCAGAGCTGCTATTAGTATTAACGCCATTGCAAGTTCTTACCGTGTGTGGCAAATTCAACACAATGTTCAATTCTTTTAGGGATTCTTTTTTCAAAGACTCATTTGTAACTGAATCACCATAATCAGAAGAAGCACAACCAATACCCGAAGAGGTTTCGCTATTGTTCATCATTTCTTTGTCCTGTTGCCTCAAGGCCTCCCGCAAACGTCTTCTGAGGCAAACCTCATAAATTGTGCCGATTAATATTAAGATTAGCACAACAGTTGACACAATTCTGGAAGGGAAAGAAATATAATTAAAATCTTATTTATGTTATGTATTGTCAATAAGGAGTTTAAACTTACAATAAAATCCAAAATGTGCGATCATCAAATATATTGAATTCTTTGTCCGTCGGTACACGAACATCCAAAATATTAATCTGGCGCGATTCTAAATCATAATGACTACGTTTGGCTAATTTTTTAGCATCTTCACTGCTACAAGATGATGGCAGACATGCTCCAACATAAATAGTTCTCATCTAGGAAAATTTAATATGTTATACAATTGATTAATTAATTAACGAAAGTCTTAAAAAATCTAAAGAAATACAAATACATTTAACACCTTCGATAATAAATCTAGTTAATCAAATTTTTAAAAATAATTCCTAAGAAGATTGATGAAAATTAAGGAACCTATTATTCAATGAATGTATGATTTCCAAAACATGTAACATATAATACTGAATTTAAACCAGATGGCAGCATAGTTAGGATCAAAATAATTTGAAAAAAAAAACAAAAACAAAAAATTCTGTAATCAATTCCATCTAACATTGTCATTCGCATTCATAAATTGATTCATTTAAGGTTTCGTTGATGCAGATTTATTGTTTTTTTTTCGTATACTATATACGTATGTACATATACTTTTTTCTCGTACTATATAGTATATACTATCTACATATAGTACATATACTATTGATAACGCTAAAGTTACATATGGTAGATGGATAATTTGTAAAGCTTCCGCGTTATATGTGTTTTGCATTTTATGAGACTTTTTTTATTTTTTGTGTCTTAAGAGGTGTTTACTTACAACATTTGTAGGATATGTTTCATTCAAAAACATTTTTATGATATAAAATCCTGGAATGAACGGTGGATTTTCATTATACACTGAAGAATAAGATTGTAGATGGGCCTTGGCAAAAGGCAGACCAGAGTTTTTGGCTCTTTCACGTCGCATTAACTCTTCATCGTCATCATCATGGTAAATAGCTTTGCAAAGCGACATAGAACCCATCCAATAATTGTTGCCATAAAAGAAACCAGAAGCATAATGACCGGTAGCATCATCCACTGAAATTAGAAAACAATATAAATTATTAATAAAACATTAAATTACACGACGTGACTGTGACAAAAAGAAAAAAACAAAAATCAAATACACCCGAGGAACAATATAATCCAACTTGTACATTTAGGTGAGCGGAACTCAAATATATTTCTTTTTGTTATATTTCTCGATCCCTCCAAACTTGTTTTTTTTACCCGATTTCAAAAGAGTAAAGTTTTTCGTAAAGGGGGGGGATAACCCTTTCGGGCGGTATACATATTGTTTGTAGTATATGACTCTTTACGATTTTATTAAACGAAGTGTTAATCTCTTAAAAACTCCGATCAAAACTCATAACATATAAGATTGAACGATATATTTATGTATATCGTTTTAAAGGATTACAATTTAGACTATTTGGTTTACTCGAGTGTATTCTCTCCGTCGCATCATGTTATCGATAACTGAATCACTTTTTATTGAACTCATATTGTAAAAGCAATGTAATGAGCATTTTTGAAATTTTTATTAACTTTCAAATCCTAATAAACATACTTTTTTCCCCATTTTATATTGTATTTGAGCACAAAACAACCCAGAAAAATAAAATGAAAAAGAAAAATAAAGAAAAAAAAACCAGTTGAATGTAACAATAAAACATTGACTTATTATTGTTACATAATTGCAGTAATTGCTTGTGGATAATGCATTTTAACAACAAAAAAAAACAAACAGCAGCAGAAATAACAAATGCTTAGCAAATATATGACATAGCCTACAAAAATAACAACATTATGGTAGTACAGAAATAAAGTGAATTTTAACTGACACCATTGTTGTTGCCACGACTAGACCAGACTTGAACGATTATGTCTTTGCAGTCCAAACCGCTTTTGATTTAGAGTCTTATTTTTCTGCACAAGTACATTTGACACTGTCTCAACGGCACTATCAGCCTAATACCTAAAGCTCCGTTAATTTAGACAAGTAGTAACTGATTGTTGGTGTAGTTATACATACTATATAGGCTACCGATAGTTCATAACAGCACCTACCGTTATGCCGTTATGGGTTATATAAGTCTATCGTGACCAAATGACAAGTCAAGTTTTTCCTTTTTTCCAACTTTTTGGAGATGCGAAAAAGTTTTCATTAAAGTTGTTTCCTAACAAAACAAGTTTTTTCGACAAAATTCAATTTGAAATTTTTTTTCAATAAATTCAATAATAATAAAACGAAATATTTACATTTTTAAATAAAATATTGTGTATTTTATTAGTCCCGGGAAAAAGTAACAAAGAAACACCAACAGATGGCACCGGCCTCCGGTGTTTCCTTTAACAATTTTGGTACTTTTGTAGAAAAAAAGTTTTTTCTTGTAAAAACAAGGTTTTTTTTCCCAGAAATAAAAAGTTTTTCGAAAAACATTACTGGCAACACTGATCGTAACACAAATAAGAAGGGCTTCGGAAATTTTATTGAAGTCAAAAATTCTACATAAACGGTAAGAATTTTAGTCAGTTTATAATCAATACCCCAACAGGCTAACTGGAAACAAATATTTTTGAATTTGTTGTTAATTAATAGTGTCAGATGTATTTTGTTGTAGAGTTACATAAAGAAAACAATGGTTAATCAACCGAAAACAAAGTTGTTTGCACACATTCCACAGAAGTTACGTTTGCGGCAAAGCCAATGCTGTTGCAAAGGCTGTATCTAGGCTTGCAACATGTTTGTTAATTTTTTTTTATTTTATTTTTTTTTTTCTATTTATACAGATTTCTGCGATATCTAAGCTGTTTCTATTCCGTCTATATGCCATACAGTTGCTGTTTAAAGTATGGCCAGGTTGAACCGGAATAAATTTTTTTTTGCAATTTTAAGTTGGTATCAAATTGTGTAGTTTTTAATAACATTTTCTAACTGTTTTAATTTCATGATCAAGGTGAAGTTCATGCAATACGAGTATAAACTTAATGATGATTTCTTTTTCTATTTAAGAATACTTTTGTTTTTAATTCAAATGGTTTTGTTTCATGCATATTGTTTATCATTTCATATCATTTAAATTAATTTGAATTATTTTTCCTAATAAATTGTCTGTAATACACAATTACCATTTAAAAAAATTTGTATTTCCGCAAACTTTTTAATTTTACAGGTGAAAGCAATAGTTTCGAAAGAGTTTCAAAAATTTTAAAATTTTAAGTCTCATTGAAAGTAATTATGTTTTATTTTGGTTTGTTTTAATACATTCGCATAATAACACTCGTATATAGAAAACGATAGAAAAAAATTGAAATTGTCTTTATAAATGCTGCTAAATACTCTGAATCTGTTTCGTATACAGTATTATCATTTAGGGCCATTATTACAGCTTGGCGTTAACTAAAGGGAGGATTTTAACTGGCAGATAAATTGTTTTTCGTTATTATAAGTCAATAGGCCAATAAGATAGAAGTAAACTTTAAGCTAAAGGGAGGATCATCCTACCGGTAACTTTTAAAGTTAAGTTTATGCCTGAACTTGCCATATTATCCATTATTTTCAGTATGGCAACTTGTAATATAAACAAAATAAGCAAATACAACAAAAAAAGAAGCCAGTCGTTGCCACAGCGTTTAAAAAAACTTGTTTAAGTGAACAGTTTTATCGGCATTGCTCCGACATTGCCGTATTTTTGAAAATGTTAATTTTATTTTATCTGTAAGTTGTAATAACGTAAATAAGTTAAAGTTAAACTTTACAGTTCCCTTTAGCTAAAGGTACCTTTAACTGAACCCAAGTTTAACGGCAAGTTGTAATAATGGCCTTTAGAATGAAATACTTTGTCTGCGTCTCTATGAACCATAGATCAGATTAAAAACACCATTGTAATATAGAGCGATGTGAAAAATAATAAAGAGTCCAATGCGGCACTTACAGGTCTAAAGACAAAGTAAACAAAGTAAGAAAGTTGTTGATAAAGTAAGTGCACTTGTTCTCACTTTACACATCACAAAAACAGTTTTTTTTGTTCACCAAGTAACGAAAAAAAATATTTTCTTTTCAAAATAGTAAATGTAAAAATAAGAATACAATAATACATTTGCTCTAATTTAAGTTCTAATGCTGTTATAGAGTGCTTAATATTTTGTAGAGCTTGGTTGAGACATAGGTTCAATAGGGATTATGGCATACCGAATCCATGCAGCCGTAATTAATTCGCAAAGCACATCGCAATTTTGTTGTTTTTACTATAATTGTTAAGCTCTTGATCGGACATGGATCTGAAGATGGTGAGGACCAGTATAATACACCAATATTTTTATCTTCAATCTATTTCATAGTATAACAGGGTCGTTACCCTGCTGAAACACACATCGAAGTGGCATACTTTTGAATTCGATATAATGTAGTATAAAGAATTACAACATAATCCGTTACTTTAAAATACCTTGTATATGATATAGTAACCCAACGCCTTAGAAGACAAATCACTTTCAATCCAGAATACATTTTACCGCGACGAGGCTTTACCGTCTTAAGAGAGGATTGCTGATAGGAATTAAAGAAATTAATTTTTGCCTATAACCGCAGAGTAAATCCACGTTTAACATGGTAAAGCAGGGAAGTGGGAATATTCTTGATTGAATCCAATTATCTTACTATGATGTGGTAAAGGTAGCAAATCTATAATTTTTAAATCTTTAGTTGACATAAATTTAGATATTTTCATAAATATATGGATGCCCTAATAGTCTAGTGGGCAGCATGAGGGTCGTGGATTCGATTCCCACCAAAGACTCTGGTCTGATACTCTACACCGAGCATAAAGTCTAAGTTACTCCGCTCGTAATAATTACATATAATTTGTAATTGTATTATAATTAATAAATGAAAAAAAGAAAAACACTTTCAATATATTTTCGTGTGTAGAGTATGATTCGTAAAGTTTATAAAATTAATTGTCATTTTTGCTTTAAAATAATAAGTCATTTCATATTAGATACATAGTATTTGTTTGTTTTAACTCATTATTTCTCTTCTCTTAAAATATTTTAACTTAATTAAAGCCAAAGTTTTTTAAAAGATTCATAATCTTGAAGTCCACACAAGTTCAATGTCATTAATGTGACATTTGACTTCAAAGAAAAATTAAAAAAAAAATAAATAAAAAACTTAAGTAAATAATTTAATTTCTGAATTAAAACTAAACAAAATGATTGTTAAGAATTTACGTAGAAGTCACGCAAATGTACAATATTGGATCTTGACATCTCTTTTATGTGAACGAAGTCAAATGACAAGCAAAATTGTTGAACAAATTTGTTTATTTGTAAATTCAATGCCGTTAATGTGATTTCTACCCACATTAACACAAAAAATAAAGTTATAATTACAAAAAAAAAACATTTTGTATAATTTTTATAAAAAAAAAATACGTAACTTGATATTAAAATAAGATAAACTTTTACAGTGGCCCTGTTTTTTTCAACTGATTTGGGTAATATAACAAACAGTCTGCAAATCTTTTGCAAAAACTTTTTCAAAATCGAATATTACCGTTTTATAGAGAAATGTTTCATTAAAAAATTCATAATTTGATTAAACAAAACAAGATCAGCAGTAAATGTGTTTAAATATTCTCACAGATGACTTTTTAATTTCGTTTTTATAGAAATACAGCACATGTTTATTAATTAGGTAGGTAGATATGTAGGTAGATAGGTTGAGGGAGAAGAGACTAACCAAGAGTCTGATGCCAATTGACATACACCTAAGCCATCAGTAGGCTTGCTGGCCATTCACCGTTAGGAATACCAGCTTAATTTCTATAGCAAGTCTGTATCCTTTCTTAACTTCTTCCAATCCAATCTTCTGAGATGAGTTATGTTTGGTGAAGTATCTTAATCAAAATATCGGCATGCCCTGTATTCATTATTTCCACCACTTCAATACGGGTCAGGTGTATATGCAAGACGGTGTAGCCCGTAAGTACACTTATTAGCGTGCTCAGCTGCACTTATATTTTTTTATAAATATTCCTCATTAGTTGATGTGACGTTTTTGTTCACTTTCTCAGTTTGGTCTTTAATGCAATGAAAGGCATTGGGTTGTCTAAGCTTATGGTATGTAATATTCTGACTTTATTGCCTGAATAGGAACCCATATAATGCGTACCGTTTCATGTCTGGAGTTATTGTTAGTGGCCTTTTCGCACTCCAGGATGGTCTTTGATCCCGTAGAACAGCGCGTCAAACAAGGGATCGTCCAGTGTCCCAACTCGATTGATCCATCCTCTCAAAGCCTGAAAATGTAACGCCGTAAGTGTCAACTTATATCGAAACCGTATCTCTATTGATTGGATGAAGAGTGTTGATTCCAATGCAATTGTGGTTGATGTTTGTATCGCACTACTTAACCTTAAACAACACATTCGTTACACCCTTAGAATTCTTATGTTGAATTTTCTCTTCATCAATGCCCATCACACTATTGAAACATATGTCAGAATAGGTCTAATTAGTGTACAGTAAAGTCAATGTGTCGTTCTTGAAGTGACGCCCCACGAATGGCTCTGTAGGAGGAGCCAGTACTTGTGGGTTTTTCCAAATGTTATTTCCATTTCAGTGTCCTGTCAAGAATAACACTCCAATTTTTCACCTTCCTAATCTCAGTCTTAAGACTATCTTAATGAGGACTATCTATATGAGCAATTTTTGTTATATGTTATGTTCAGATCGCCTTCTGTTGTCCTGCATAAATAGTTAGAATTCTTATTCCGAAGTATGAGCTACTTACTTGTGTAGCGTTCCTTCATTTAAACTTAAATTGTCCAAGCAAGTTATAAAAGCCTTAAATTTTAATAATTTTGAAGCGTGAAATGGGGATCGAGGCATTTTTTAAAACAAATCTTGTATTTTTTTAAAAACAAAATCTTTATTTATATTTATTATTCTCCCCAAGTGATGACCTTATCTTCTTCGATGACCGTTACTTAATTTGTTTGCAAGTGTTGAAGGGTTAAATACAGCTCTACAAAAATTTCAAATATTTCAAACAGGCTTTATTTTTTTTTTTAATAATTTTAAAGATTTAATTGATAAAAATTTTTGATAAAAATACAGCAAAAATACTACAATACGAGTATTTGGTAAAAATATTAAAAACATTTATTTGTTTCATGTTATAGTAGCTAACAAGAAAACTTGCAAGAAACAACAACAAATATGCCTTAAAGTGATTATAAATCGTTAGCATACTCATACGTATGTATGTATGCAATAAACTTATGCGGAGATTAAATTTTCTTATTGAATAATATATGAAATGCTGCATATTTTTATAATGTTATTCCATAAACTAGTTCATCATTTGCTTTTGAATTGTTTGTATAAAATTTGTGCATAGCCTAACATAAACACATTTCTACATAAATTTAGATTCGAACGATTAATGGGAAAGCCTCGAGGTCATTTTTGATTCTGTAATAAATAAAATGCTTATTAACAATAACTGTTTAATGTTAACAATAACAGCTTAATAAATATTACAACAAAAACTAAGTCCTTTGAAAAAAAGAAAAAATAAAAATTTTAAAACAAAAATTAAATTTTGCTAATAAATAAATACAATTATTCCAAAAATATGAAGTAACTGAAGGAATAGATGAAAACGTCAAAAGTTTTTCCATAACTATTCACTATACAGCGTGGAGAAATACATTAACAGCCTTAATACATACATACATAATTGGCCATTACAACCGTTCAGTCAGGATTACGGCCTAGCTTCTCACACCACTTATGTGGTGTGCGTTAATTTTATACATGAGTGGCGGGACCTACAGTTTGAAATCGATTCCGAACGACAGATTTTTGAGAAACTTTTTCATGGCAATTTTATTTACTCTCAGAGTTTTTGCTAGAAATCTGCTGACAGGAAGACGCCGAAGAAATATTTTTTCATATTTCGTTTTTGATGTCTGACAGCCTTAATAAGGATATGGTAATAAAATTGTCAATGTTTTTCAGTTTCTCTAACGTTAAATGTAAATGTAAATCAAGCTTTTGACATAAAGTGTAAGGCAGCGAATAACTTTGTGTTTTAAAAATAAACCGCCGACCTTTCTGTATGTGAAGATTACATAACTGAAACAATTACTGACGCCTTTGTCTTAATTAGAAAAGAACACAATAAGGAGAATTATTAAGAAAAATTTCATCTTGCTATTAACAGAAATAAAAACAATGGAAAATTAAATTAAATCAGCCAAATCAGTTCAATTAGATTTTAATTACAAATAAATTAAATGTCATCTAATTTATATTGATAACAGGTTATTATTATGCTCTTATGAATTTAAAGAAACTTACTAGACTAATAGGCAAATATTCTGTATTACAAATACTTTTATATGATCAGGCAAATGAACCGTGGTCTATTAGAAACAATGATTTATATCGTAACTTAAGCAAAAATATAGTCGTAGAAGAAATAATTAAATAAAATTGATAACAGCACTATTGATGGATTATTATTAACGATCTAGTTAGATGAACAACGTTAAGCTATAATATCCATATCTTACAATTACAAACAATTATGCAGAATGCATTGCTTATTGTATTTGAATATGTTTTAAACTAAGTATGTAAGAATACATTCTTTTAAACTAAGTATCATTCTATTAAATTTCTAATTTGCCAAAATTCATTTAGGGCCATTATTACAACTTGCCTTTAAAGGTGGTTTAGTTAAAGGTAACTTTAGCTAAAGTGAACATTAAAGTTACCTTTAACTTCTTTTCGTTATTACAACGTTATTACGAGATAAAATAAAGTTAACTTTTCAAAAATGTGGCAGTGCCAGAGCAATGTCGGTAATACTGTTCAATCGAATCAAGTTTTTTTAAACGCAGTGGCAACGACGGGCTTCCTTTTTTGTTGTATTTCCTCATTTTGTTTATATTTGAAGTTGTCATTGAAAATAATATATAATATGGCAAGTTCGAACATAAACTTAACTTTAAAAGTTAAATGTAGGATGATCCTCCCTTTAGCTTAACGCTTACTTCTAGGATGATCCTCCCTTTAGCTTAACGCTCACTTCTACCTTATCGTATATGTTTATTAATAAAAAACAATTTATCTGTCCATTTAAATCCTCCCTTTAGTTAACGACAAGTTGTAATACTGGTCCTTAGAGTATACAGCATATAGTATTAATAATTATGCACAGATTAAGATGCCATACAAATCGTTTTGTGGTGGAAAACACAGGCGCAAAACAACTCCAAACCGGTAATTGAGTTAAGATACCATAACTAAACCGTAAAGGAAATGAATGTAAATATTTTGTAGATCATCTTTGTTAATAGGCCAAATTTAATAAACTACTATTGCAGATTAAATTAAACCAAGACGTTACTGCAGCGTATGCCGTATTAAAAGCCATATCAAATTTTATATTGTCAGCTCTTTTATTTCCAAATACATGACTGAGTTTTAAAATGTTAATTTAGTTCAAAGATCTTCAAACGTATCATAATTGCTTTTAAATTTTTCGTGTCTTAACTGACAAAAAGGGGTTCTTGTTAAGGAATGAAAAAATGTAAATATCTTGGAAAAGTGGTTAAAATACATGAACAACGATGCTACGAATTGCCAATGTATTGCAAAAGAAGCTATTTGATAACAGTGTTATAAAGTGTGTACCACTCTAATGAGACCATATATAAAGAAAAAAAAAATTTTTTTTTATCCAGAAACCTGTGTTTCCATTAACTCTTGAGCATACGTAATAGCGATAATTTCTTCAATACATATATACATACATACATAATTTTTTTTAATTCAAATTATCAATATATTTGCATAATCGTACATGCGTAGTATATCTTTGGGTTGAGAAAGTAAAATTTCTTAATTATGGATGAATAATTAAAAAAAATAACATTTGGACGATTAAATAATGGTATGCCTACTTTTTGTTTGCTTTTATTTTTTATTTACTTATTTAAATATAAAAGCAAATTCTTTTCAATTTCATTCGAATGTTAATTAATACTTCCGACTTTGCACTCACAATGAATTCTTAAGTTTTAAATTTTTTTTATTTTTTTATTCATAATTCACGTGCTGTGTATTATGTTAATAACGTTATATGACGTTATGGCTTTAGTAGTGCAAATAGGCTATAGACTTACATTTTGGCATGCTTCACTTCATACTGTTGAAGTACATACATACATACATGCATGCATATATCAAACTTTAAAATAATTTATTCATTGGATTCTCTGAGCAACGGAAGTTAAGATATGTTGAACTTATATTTTCAGAAAGTAAAAAAAGTTATTAAAAAATTGCTATTAAATTGAAAAGCTTGTAAAAATTTAAATTAATTCTTTAAAGAACTGTTTTTCAATGTGTTACTTCAAGTAATCAATAGTTATTAAATGAATGAAAAGTTAAAATATGTACAAATGAATTATCATCATATACTTGGAACTGGTCCGGTTTTAATGCCTCCCGATACCTGCTACACGACAATAACAATAATACTGTTTGTATAAAATTTTCAAGATACAAACAATTGAAAACTTCTAAATAATTAGCAAACATATTCATCTTGTACATTTTTAAGATAATTTGTTCAAGAATTTCTGTATTTCGCTATACTTTTTAATTGGGTTAAAGTGCTGCTGTAGTTATTTTTAGTCTTCCAATGTGGTAAATGGCACGAAACCAATTTTAAATGGAAAAATTCATAACTTCATTGATAAAAAACAAAGAGAGCTTGAAATTGTATACTTTTAAGTATTGATTATTAAAAAAATTAAATTTTTAAATTATAAGCGACTTTAAGTTGTACAGTGATTTAATTTTGCAAAATTGATCTCATAACTGACCTTTACATACACAAATTTATTGAATTTTGTAATAAGTAACTACTACACCCGCGACCGATTCGATCAAAGAAACATCACGGGTAATTGATGAAGAGCAGGCAAACCTTGGGCTGTGAGAGAATATTACTTTTTAGCTCATATTACTTGGATAAAATTGGATATGAAGCGTATCAATTAACTACTAGACTTACTAGATATCATACATACATGCATACATAGTTGACCGTAACAACCCTTCAGTTAGGATTACGACCTAGCTTCTCACATCATTTTTTTTGTTTGTGTAACTTTCATACATGAGTGGCGGGACCTGCGACCGACAGATTTTTGAGAAACTTTTCATGGCAATTTTATTTACTCTTAGAGTTTTTATCAGAAATCTGCTAAGAAGTATTCACCGAAGGAATATTCTTTTTATATCGTTTTCTTGGAGTTATCTGAACTGGGCTATGAATCGTGACCGCACGTCTAATAAGTACCTATTAGACTACGGTAACTAGATATTGCCATGATAAAAGGAGAGTCATATGTTAAATGCGAAGCCCTGATGCTGATTGCCAAGATCTAAACAGTTGGTTCCTGAAATTTCGCTTCATGTGGCATCACAACAGGCTATGTGAGCTTAGATTTTATGAAAATTGCGAATTCTTACTATCCTACCCTATCAAAACATTCACTTACATTCAATATAAGCATAAGTAAAGAAGATTGTTAAGATTTTTGAAAGTGTTTAATTTACAATTTGTAACCACAATAAAAATATGCTCTCTCATGTTTGTTGTTGATCTGTACATGGTCGTATTAAAATATATTATTGACCAGTGAGTGATGTATCATTTTTTCGTACAATATCATTGTTGTATTCATTATTATTATGAATTTAATTATAAAGGTTACCAATTTTCAAAGAAGCTGCCAGATTACGTACAACTGAGTGTGGGTACAAATGTGTCACAATGACCTTCTGTTTTTACCATGTTTATTTACTTTGCACTTAATTTTAGTTTGAAATAAATGTGAGAATGAAAGAGGTTAAGTAATACCATATGGTTTAATGCTTATTAAATTAATGGATTTTGTAGATTTGTTATTGTTATTATTGTGAGTTCGTTTATAATGAAGTTCCCCACACCAGTTAAATTTATTCATTAATTTTAATTGTTTCTAACGGTTGTTTTAATTTTCCTATCTTCAGATAATTTTCTAAAATTCTTTTATCTTTGTTTTTTTTTTTGCATTTTCCTCTGATATTAGATTAAAGAACTGAAAAGTAAGTTCTAAAATACTCTAAAAATCGCTAAACAAATACTAGTTTTATTTGAAAGTCCTCAGAAAGGAGTTCGTTTTAGGCGAAAATTCGTTATAAGCCATCGAATATGTGTAAAATGGAAGGTAAAATAAGGTATTATAGGCGAATACCACTGCATTGTGTATAAAAACATCAAAATGGTTAAATTAGTTCAAAACCATTAAAAATTTAATCGACTTAAGGATGTGACTTGCAACTTTTACGTAAATTACGTAAATTATGACAAAAAAATTTAAATGACCTTTGAATTAGATATTCGTCATGTGAAAAAAAGCATTTTTATTTAAGCGTGATATTAGTTTATGTCAATTGTAAAAATATTTTTCATTATTTTAATTCAAAAGTATTGATAAAGATTTATGCTACTTTTTTTGTAGTAATTTAAAGGTTGAATAATCAAACTAATGAAAAGTATTATAAATGCTTGTCATATTGTAGTTACACAAAAGGCAATAAAATATTAATACATAAAATATATAAATAAAAGATTTGTTTAAATCTCCTTTAGGTTAATTAATTAAAATATTGAAAATATATTAAAGTATAGTATGTATATTGAAATCTTTAATATGAATAATATTGTTACGTTTTTACCTTTTAAAAACGTTTGAAATATCTACGAGCTCATATTTCAAATAAAAATATAAATAAATTTGTGTTTAATTTTAATTAAGTTCTTTATTATTCACACAACTTTTGTGTGCCACTGCTCACAACTGATTCTTACCACAACAAATGCTTTATTTGTTATTCCTTTGTTTATGCCCTTTGCGATAAATAATAACAATTTTGACACAATTGTTTTGTAAATCTTTGTAACGGAAATCTACAAACCACGATTGGTTTACTTCACACGCAACGTGTCTTCACACAAGACTGACTGAACTTCTACTCCGACTTTGCTTGCTTTGCCGTAAACAGTCTGATGAATGTTCTTGAAGTCTTCGCCTTCACGAGATTTCTAGGAATGTAAACAACATGTTTACATTCATACATGTTTACTTGCTTGTTGTTAGTGTAGGGTGTTTACTTTTGTCCCTGCTGTTGTTGTTTACTTGCTTATTCCTTTTTTTCGTTATACTGTTGTGATGTAACGTTATACGTTAATGATGTAAACAAGTCCGTTGCTTTGTTTTTGTAGCTTTTGTTTAACATTTTAATGTTAAACGACGTTACACCATTTCCATTTTCGTAACAATATTAATATTATTTAATACAACAGCTCCATTCTATAAAATGCTATAATAATTTTATTTTCTAATTTTATTTTTCTTTCGTAAAATTGCCATAACCACAAAACTGTTAAACCGTTATATTAAACAAAAATTTTCGAAAATAGAAAGACTTTGTTTATAAAAATTCAAATATATTGTGAGATTGGTTAAAAAGATTGAGAAATCACACGAAATAATTGTTACACAAAATTAAAGTTACATAGATTACAGATATTTCTCGCATATAATTTGTTTTCTATTTGAAATCTATCTATCTGAAATCATTTATGCTCTACTTTATCATACCTATTTAGGCAAACGTACATTTCAATTGAACGATTAGAATGGGATCAAACCGTTGGCTTATCCATATCTTTGTTTATATTTTTGTCTGTCAAATATTTTTCACATGGTTCCTTAAGATTTGTTCACCAACAAAAAATGTAAGCAATAATTTCACAATTTTGTAATTTTGTAATTTCTAACGGCACTTTTCAAATTATACTTAATTTAAATGTATTAAAATTATGTTTCTAAATTCAATAGTTACTTACGATTATTAATATTTAATTATTAGATCCGTAATAATAAGGTCAAGGTAATTAAATTGTTTATTTACATATGTAGTTATAATACATATTTGAATGTATAGTTCTGAATACAGATTGTACATACATATGTACATATACATATACATACATACATACATAATTGGCCATTACAACCCTTCAGTCAGGATTACGGCCTAGCTTCTCACACCACTTATGTTGTGTGTGCTAATTTTATACATGAGTGGCGGGGACCTACAGTTTAAAGTCGACTCCGAACGACAGATTTTTTTGAGAAACTTTTCATGGCAATTTTATTTACTCTCAGATTTTTGCCAGAAATCTGCTGAGAGGAAGTCGCCGAAGAAATATTTTTTTCATATTTCGTTTTTGATGTCTGACCGGGATTCGAACCCTGGCCTTTCGTCTAATAAGCCAACACACTACCTACTAGACTACGGCGACTTCTATATATATACATATATGTATGTATAATATTTGAAATTGGTATCTTTATTTATCTCATTGTTTATTCATTCCAAATATATGAGTATTTACGATTCTAATGATGATAAAAATTATGAGGTGCGTATTTTATATGAGCGTTTAGAATTCTTTATTCATAAAAAAAATATTTAAAAAATTCAAATCGTCATTATTGTGAAGGAAACTATGACAGCTTAACATGAAGGAGATAATTTTCTAAGTAAATAAATAAATTTATATTCTTACATATGTATGTGTGTATGTCGACAAGTACATTTTTTTAAATCGTTTCAATGTATACAACATATATATATATATATATATATATATATATATCTATATATATATCTATATATATTCATACGGAAATAAACTTTTTAATAGTTTTTTTTCTCACCCAAAAAAAAATTAATTATTAAATGATTTTTTTTTTAGCAATTTTTGCCCTTTTTTTTGCTTTAATTTTTGTTGATCTTGCAATTTTTACATTGGAATCCATATATTATTGAAAAAAAAGAATAAATAATAATGAATGGATATTTTATAAATTTTTACATAAAACAAGTACTAACTCAATAGAATAAAAACTGTGGAGTAATATTTTGAAAATTTTTTATGAAAGTAGAACATAGTAAAGATAACTAATTAGAATGGTCTTAAGAAGTATGAATATTGTATTATTACTCATATTATTATTTGTATTATACTTTTCGTAATGAGTATCTAAGCATTAGCATTAAAAAAGCATTGTACAATTCAGTACCAACGGTGGATATAAAGACTTGACGATTTAAAAGCAAATAACTCTTTACAAGCAAACGTGAAAGTTTTCTTTATAGTCCTACGATGAATTATATTGGTGTCTGCTTGTAAAACATCTTTATTTCACTTGTATTTGATGATGAGCCGCCGTACACTAATAGTTTACTTATTAGACGTAAGGCTGCTATTCAAGGTCAGACTTCAAAACGAAAATACTAAAAAATATTTTTTCGGCGACTTCCTCTTAGCAGATTTCTGGCAAAAATTTTGGGAATAAATAAAATTGCCAATGAAAAATTTTCTCAAAAAATCTGCCGTTCGGAGTCAACTTTTAACTGTAGGTCCTGCCACTCATATATAAAATTAACACACACAATATAAGTGGTGTGAGAAACTGGATCGTAATCTGACTGAAGAATTGTAATAACCAGTTATGTATGTATGTATGTATGTAATTTAACCCGAGTTTTAAAATTATCTGTGTAGTGGGCAAAGTGCTATACTGCCAACTGGAGTATTCCACAATTAAGCCCCGAAGAAGACACAAAAAAACTTTCTCCATGGTTAACATCAATATCGAACATAATATCAAGATCAGGCAGCAGCACCTCTTGAGAAGAAGACAAAAATGTTCACCATCCCATCTTATACTTGTTGACAGAGGAAGTTGGTTCTTGGCAACAATATACATATGAATCTACTTATCAACCTAGAATCAATCCACAAACCATCGGATTCGTGGTAAAATTTATTAATAAAACTGGAATAAATAGCATAACAATAAATAAATAAGTAATAGAAAGAATGGAAAATGTTTTACGATCTTTCTATGTTCGTTAATATTTTCTTTTTAAATTTAGAAATTAGTTTTTACAAATGTAATCTTCATTAAAAAAAACCAAACAAAACATATTATTTATTCCTTATGGTACTAATTTAATTCAAACCATTCTGAAATGTAATAAAACTAAGAACATTTCTAGCAAATGGTCTTGAGATAAGAATTCAGTTGATATATGTACATATAAAATCCCATCTATCTTCCCTAAGCACAATACATTCAATCTACACGTGTTTATTTCGAATCTACTGAAAAAAAAAATAACCAAGAAAACTATTTTTATTAAAAAAAAAAATATCAAATTAAAAAATATTCGATAGATTAGTGAGGTTTGGCGCATTAAATATTTGTTATTTATATTACCAACTTAAATGTACTTTGAGACGTGAGGTAGAAATAATTGTTATGCCATTATCTAAGCATCTAAATAAGTATACATACGTGCGTGTATTTTGTTAATTTTTAAATGAGTTTTATTCATAAACTAATAATAATTGACACTTTGTTTATCTGTTTCAAATTCAACAACTTTGCTTAGATTTAGTTAATAGTGTTAAGTAATATTTATAATTAAAACAGTCAATATTATTATTATTTTTATTCTCAAGTGCAAAGGATTGGCTCAACTCATGGAAAAAAATTTTGTCTTCGTTGTTGTTTTGAAATTAAATAAATATGTATTATAGTATTATTCTCACGATTATTTATATTAAAAAGAAGGATAGACAATTTATTTGTTTCCCTTTAAAAATCTTTTTGAAATTTAATTAAACTTAATTTAAAAAATACACATCCAGTATATTTAAACAAATATTTTTAAGGCCAATTGTCACTTGTTCATGAGGAACTTTATATAAAGAAAAAGTTATGAATTTAATTTTTGATCCCGTTGAACGTTAAACGTTACCGCTATACTGCAACATAGCTCAACATAACGATAGTGTACCTTTATTTATCAAACTTTATAGTAAAAAATTTTACATTTTTGCCACTTTCTTGCAGCTTTACGATTTTAATACTTGTAAAATATTTAGGCCCAGCTGTTCTACACAAAATTTATAAAATTGTCTACATTACGCTTGTGGTAACACAATGTAAAAAACTGATGTTTAAAGTTTTTACCTTTTTCAGTGGGTCTTATACTACCGTGAATTTTATCTGGAAGACGTTTAAATAAAGTACAGGTATTGACGAATTTTAATAACTAAATTCAAAATTAAAATTATTTTGTGAGCTAGAAGTACAAAAATATTCATTCATAATTATAATTACTGTTAAGTTGTTAAAATAATTTTTCCTTGCTGAATTATATTTTTTTTTTATTGAACAAGAAATTCATAAAAATTGTGATTTTACTGTAAAATAATTTATTTCCATTTTGTAATCCAAACAAATTCAAACAGCTATGCGTTAGTTAATTTCGAAGAGAGAATCACATTTGATATTAGACAGACTCAAACAGCCTAAATTAGCTAACTGCAAGGACAGAAAAAGGACAATAGACGAGTTTTATTTATTTTGAAAAAAAAAATGCTTTAAACAGGTTTGAAGTCTTGAATTTTCAGCAATTGTTGTTCTAACCCAATAAACAAATTTTTATTTATTTTAGAACTCTAACACCAAAGTTAGCTAATACTCCTTTAAATGGACATAAAACCTTATTAGAAATAACAAATAGAGATTGTCGTATAATATCTTCTTTAACAGTTCATAGTCTCGAATGTTGTAAGATTAATTATAGTAATTTTTTTCTTGTTATATAACTTTTTTTAAAATCAAAATCAACTTAATAAATGCTGAAGCAATAAACTTGAATGAAATTTTGGGTTTTTGTTAATTGAATTGCAAATTTATGAGATTGTTTTCTTATCTAATCAACTGACAGACATCCATTTAAATGGAAATTGAAATACTGACATCCAGTACGAGTTGTCAACAAATTAACCGCAATTTTCTTTTGTTAAACGTCACGCAACATAATTTCTTTAACAAGTAAGAAAGGAAAAAATTAACTTTTGTTTTCATTGTTTAAATTTTTATATCATTAGCATTGTTTTATTGTCGTAATTGTCTTAAATTTTCAAACAATACAATTTTTTTTCACTAGCAGTATTATATAGTTGTCTTTAATTTATTTATTATTATTATTCTTTTTTTTTCATTCACATACGGCTGACAACTTGGGATAACAGAAACAGATTTACTGGCAAAACATTAGTTATGCAATGTAATACCATTTCAATATTATTGAACTATTAGCAGCAGTCTTGAATTTACCATACAAAACTCATTTAAAATGTTAGAATTTAGTAGAAATGCATATGGAATTTTATTGGAGTCGTAAAAATCAGAATCAGAATGCAAAATTTTCATTTGAAATTGGATAACATTGTAAGAAAAGTAGTGTTTTTTTATTACTTAACAAAAAAAAGGAAAAACGAAAATAGTTATTCAATTAATTCATTGTATTAAATATTTAAACACATTTTGCATATTAATTGTTTAAATTTTGAATACATTTTGAATATTATTAGCATATTAATTACCGTAGAGTAATTGTTTAATATTTCTTACAAATATGCTTTGTGATTTATTTGGTTCTATTGGCCATTATTTTAAATTTTTTTCAAAAGTCATATTGTCAATATTGAATATCTGTTCAATTCTAGCAGTTAAACTGAGAAAAAATATATCGTTTAATATTTTACGTGCGTTATTTTAATATCAATATCATTATAAACACGTACAATCTTAATCTTAACCGTTAAATGTACCATAAGAAAATTTTTTAATATCTTTAAACAATTTAACCAATCGTCTTAAAAACTTTAAAAAACAAGGAAATAAAATTTATTCTGAATTATGTATGTATGTTCACCGTATTACTACTGCACACCACCTCATCGAAAGATAATTATTCTCTAAAGTTGGTAACACTTTTATCATATACGAGTATGTCTTGATTTAACTTTATTCCAATTGACCTAAAGACACGTGCCTCTTATAAAGAAATTCTGAATACAATTGCTGCTGGTCACAAGCACCATATGGTAACCAATCGAAAAAAAAAACATGCATTGTTTAAATAAATAATTTCTTAAAATGTTGCAAACTTTAAATTTTAAATATATTCTGGAAAGGTTTTTTTCGTCGATATGCCGTATAGTTGTACTATTGTAAGATCTAATCTTTTTACGTGTCTATTGTTGGTTAATTTTTATCTAAATTCCCTTTCTAAAACGAAAAATAATTTAACAATGTTAAGTCAAGTTTATAAATACCATTCTGGCAACAAAAAAAATGAAAATATTCGTCACTATTCAATCTGTTAGATGTTAAACAATATATTGATGCAACCAATTAAGTCATTGATATTAGCCATTCGATATTGAACGTGAATATTATCTCCTCCAACAACAACAACAACATAAATATATGGTTATAAATAATCATTTCATTTATTTTTCTTGTAAAAAAAACGTATTAAAAACAAAAACTGGATTGTTAAGTTCAAAGTAGGTTTTTTGTTGGTGCGTTTTTTTTTCTTTTTTAATTCTTCACATTCAAAAGACATTGGGGATTACGACAAAGTGGTTGACATACTTTTGAAAATACTACAACGAGAAACTAAAAAAGAAAAAAATAAATAAAATGAGTAAAAGACTCAAGTATTTAAATCTTGTTACAGTAGAGAGCGAAATCACAAGATCATCATTATTAACTTCTCCAACATAATTATGAAAATACGTTACTAATTAAAAGTGCAGCAAATCAAAATCTTGTTTTGGTTCACATTGTTTCTTGGACAAAAGAGTGTAAAATAAAAACAAAAAAATTAAAAAGAAAAAAAAAATAAATAAATACCCCGAAACCCGTAACAGAAAACCATAACAACAATTAATACATTTACTACTACTACTACTACTACTACTACTACTACTACTACAATTTCTTTTCTTTGAAAGATACGTTTTTATGGAAATAGCGATGAGATGATGTTGATGATGATGATGACGATTGCGATGGTGCATTACTATTGCTAATAATTATCATAATGTTACGTAATATTTTGAAATCGTTTAACGCCATGACAGTCCAACAAGCCAAGTACAAAAGTTGATGTTGAGTGTTGAAAATTCATCATTCGACATCAATACAATATTTTGACAACTATGTTATGTTTTTGTTGCTTCAAATTTTGTTATTTGATTAATTTTTACGTAAATAAATTAATTTTAGGCAATTTTTTTTTTTAAATATGTATATGGTATCAAATGGTATTTTTTAAATATATGTATGGTTGATGAATAGGGCATGTGCCCTATCAATGCTTTATTTATGTAGAAAAGCCTTTGATTAAGATGCTTAAACAGCGATCGATAAGGCATACAAATAGGAAAGTTTGGAATAATCTTGCCGTAAAAGCTATAAGAAATAATAATATAACTACTCACTGGGTGAATTTAATAATTTTAAGGAATCTTCTAAGCATTTGTTTTCATTTAATATTTACTTAATTAATGTTATTAATATTGTCTATTTCATATTACTAATAGAGAATATGAACATTTTCTTCAAGCATGGTACATAAAAATGAAATATATTGTCAAGGGGCTTAGTTTAAATAGTTGAGTTTTAATATAAAAAAATTCTAAAATTAGTTTATGATAGTTGAGATTGTGTATTGTTGTAATTTTGGATTCTTATTTTTTTTTTACTAAATTCGAGTTAAATTAATTTTAGATATTCTTACGCTTAGTTACTTACTTATTGTTAATAGGTTTTGAATTATTTATAATTTAAAATTGGAAGACAATGTGGTCATCTGTTATCTTGAATTGAACTCATTTTCAAAAAAAAAAAAAGCAAAAAAATAATCTATCAATTGACGAATCAGTAATCAATTCAGAATTAAAAGTAATTAACATGCATTTGACTTCTCCAAAAGCTAGTGGCTATGAACTACAAGATCTTACATTAAATCACTTCGGCTACAAACACTAAAGAATGTTAAAGTTAAAAAATTAAATTAAAAACCCTTGAATCTATTGACAATATAATGAACTGATATTTAGACATTCTTGATAACGAGTTTGTAAGTAGTTTAATTTAATTTTAATAACAAAAAATAAATTTAAAACTCATTTCAAGTACTAATTTTTATTAGCAATTTATATCAAAAAAGAAGTAAATAATTCAATCAAAAATTCAAATAATTTATATGTATCCTTATAAAACCAGTAGTTCTTATTTTGAGCTAAAAAAAATGTGTTATTGTAACAATATGATCATGATTTGTTTTCTCATGTTTTTTTTTTTCTTAATTAAACATAATTTTTATTTCATGTTGGTTTACTAAACTGGTGGATAAGCAATCAAATTGTTGTCGTTAATTTCAAATTAAAATATTTTATTATTTGAGAAAACCTAAACCTATTTCGATTTATTCGGGACTATACGAAATGAACACATAACTTTGAAAAACAATTAACACTCTCAACTTCATTTAGTTTAATTAACCTAGTTTTCGGATTATTATGACAAAAAAAAAGGAAAAGCATTAAATAAAAAAAAATGATAAATTAATAAACAAACAAAACAATCGTTTACGCACACATAATACAATGCACAATTTGAATGGAATAAAAAAAGATATAAAACGACCACGACTGTAAATGTTGGATTTTAGTGATCTTTTGAAAATGGGTTAAAACCTTAATTAAATTTTAATGACTTCAAGGTCATCTAACAAAGAAAATTCATAGCAAACAAAAGCTGAATAAACAAAAAATATATTTAAAATATTTTGATGACCTATTTACGGTTAATTATGCCTGATTTGGATATTGTCCATATCTCTGGCACAAAAAAAAAGTGTTTACAATTCGTATGATTACTATGAGAGTTTTCAACTTTTCGGAAACTAACACAACATCTAATTCCTAAAAAACTTAAATAATTCTTACGTGTTCGGTAAAAAATCATTGACTTTTTATAATACGAAAATGCATACCAAAATCGTATTTGGAGATTATCTAAAATCAAGAATTGAATTGTCAGATCCAAAACTTTCATGTGTTTTGCTTTGTTGACATTTCATAATATAAGTACGTATTTTTACATAATACGTACCACTTCACTGGTGAGAAAGGTTGAGTGGAATTGTTTACAATAATTTTGCTAAAAGGGGCAGAAAATTAGTATTTCTTGCTTGCGGTAATTCAATTCATAAGTGGCGAGACCTACAGTTTAAGGCGGCTCCGAACGATAGATTTTTGAGAAACCAAGAAAATATATTTTCATATTTCATTTTGTTCGAGATATCTAGACAGGAGTTAGACTTCAAAAAAACTAAGTACAAAAACTAAAATATAAAAAATAAAACAAAAAGACATCTCAATGCGGTCAATCTTGCACGCTCTTCTGAATAGCGCTAAGGTGAAAACTTTATCCATAATTTCCTGTTTTGAATTTTCACCAAATTCTTACTGAGTGCCCTTGGAATTCTTTTATCAAGGATAATACATAATTGGCCATTACAAACCTTCGGTCAGGATTACGACCTAGCTTCTCACATCACTTTTGTTGTGTATGTTAAAGTCGACTGCGAACGACAGTTTTTTTTTTTTTTAAACTTTTCATGCCAATTTTATTTACTCTCAGAGTTCTTGCCAGAAATCTGCTGAGAGGAAGGCGTCGAAGAAATATTTTTCCATATTTCGTTTTTGATGTCTGTCCGGGGATTCTTTTATCACCTACCCATATATGTATATGTTCAAGAGTCCTTTATGTTTCAATCACTTTATCAGCAAGAAACATAAATTTTCAGTAGGGTTTATGTCTGGACTATGCGCTAATCATTTTTAGACGAAAAATATTTCGTCACTATCAATTTAAGTTATTATTTATCGATTATTGACCTTCAAATGCATCAGCGCTTACTTCACGTTATTCAATACTCAAGTTTATTACAATGTTGTTGTCGATTAAAATAAAATGATTCATTAAAATTATAATCTGCGAATCTCTCTCTAATATGTGAATCATAACATTTATGAGAAAATGTAAGAAACCTTAGGTTAATGAAGAGTGTGTGTATTATCGGGCTTAAAACAAACTATATTAATATTATAAAGTATTTAACAAAGGTCAGTATTTATGCAGAATATAAATTTCCTTTTCTTACTTATCCTTTTTTTAAAATCGAATTTTTCTTTAAAACTAAAAATTTTTTCGTTTTTATATTTTCAGTTTAAGGACAAATTCGTAACCGAGTAAGATAATACTGAAAATAATAATTAAAACAGTAGAATGCTAGACTATGTTTATACTTTAGATGTCTTTTGGGTATCAATATTTAATAAAATTTCATCATTTAAATAATATTTTAATTCCATTAAAATAAAAATATTAAAAAAAAATTTTTTTTTTAATTATTTTAACTGGCTTAGCACTTTATACTTTTGCTGTCCCGATCATTTTTGAGAACAGAACAAAATAATTAAATTGAGAGAAACTTACTTTTCACTGACCACATGGTAGAGTTATTTAATCCTTGTAAATATTTATAAAAATCCTTGGAACAATTTGTTGAAAGTTCACCTCTGATATTAGTCCATTGTGAGGCGACGATATTAAGGTCAAACACGTTAAGCATATCCTTGAGTCGCAATGTATGCGTTAAATCAATATTCATGCCCTGGTCTATTGAGGATGATGCTGTTGATAGGTTTCCATCATTTAAATGTAAATTAATTGAAGTCATACGATCACTAAGCATGTGTGTCAGATTTGTTAAATTTGTCATTTCACTATCACTCTGATCGATGGCTGCTTGTGTCCATGAGATATGAACCAATAAAGCAGCCCACAGGCTTAAATAAAACACATGCATATTAAATTTTATTTTTAATTGTTACTTAATACTTGCTCTACTATTATTATTATTATTATTATTATTATTTTCGTTTGTTTGTTTAAATATTCGATGTGAAAAACGACATACAAAAATATTAAATATTATTAAAGCATGACAATAAATAATTTTTGGTAAAAAACTTTCACTTCGGTCAAGTGTAAATACTTATTTCCACAATTTATTTATTCATTTATTTTGATTTATTTCAATTATGGACTTATTTAAAATAATTTATTTTTTTTATATATTTCTCTTTGACTTTCTTTCCTTCTTTTGTAATATTTGTTTTCTTATGTAATATGCTTTTAATTTAAATATCTTTCGTATTATTTTATAAAATAAGTATTCATATTTTTTTTTATTTATTTGTTAGATTTTTTTTAGTCGATGTTCCACTATTTATTCTTCTTTAACACATTCTTTTACGTTTTTCGTTTTTCTATTTTCGGTATTGTATTATTAAATTGTATTTATTTTTATTTTTATTTTTATTTTTTTTTTTTTTTTTTTTTATTCCAAACTTTTACTTTCCGTTTCCGAGTGCTGTAATTGAAAGATGCGCGTTTAGAAAATATTGGACGACCGTCTTGTCCGATCGCAAGATCACGAATTGCGTCTGCGCGTCTTCAGCGCTTATAAAAATATGCTAAACAATTCAGCACGCACAACTTAAGCCTAAGCGCTTCAGTTTAAATTTTTTCACCTCAGTCTCAGCTTCACTTTTTGTATCTGAAATTTAAACTTGGCTCGCAACACGAGTACAAAATAAAATGCAAGAATACAAGACAATAGGAATGGAAAACACACACTTTTTCATACATTAAATACTGATTGGGAAGTCAGTTGGTAGTTTGTAGTGAAATAGCTTTGATTCACACCATGCACCACCACTAAATAAAGCACTAACAAAAGACAAACTTGAATAAATAAATCAACGAAGAAAAGTGATAAAAATTTGTTTAAAGCGAGAGATTGTGTTAAAGTACAAGTGATATTTTATCGTTTTACACATGCAAAATATATTTTTAGGCTCTCGTTGTTTTTTTTTTTTTTTTGGTCTTGTGTTAACGATTTTAGCTTGGAACCTTTCTTTGATCGATGTTTGTGTAACGCGTCTTAATGGTTCGACAAACGAAAGTGAACTGAAAAACCGTTTTCTTCTTTCGTTGGCGAAAAGTTCAGGCTTCAATTTTTGTTGCAGTATATTTCGTATTATTTTTGTTTTTAATTTTAAAAAATTTTTTTTTGAATCTTTTTTTTTCGTTTTGTTTTAACTATGGAAGATGTTGATTGTACAAATGACTTGTACTTTATGTTACATTCACTCACTTTTTCACTTTTTCATTCATTCATTCATTCATTTCGTCAGTCATGCATTCATTCAATCGTTCACATAATAAAATATCCCATTTGTTTACCTTTAAGGCTGCAACTATATTGGTTTTATAACTACACCATTTCCTTTAATAAATTTAATTGGTGGAATGTCCAAAAAAAACCTTAATAAAAAACAATACTGATATATGTATATAATATTTGTACATATTTAGATAGATAGAGTGAGAGCTATTCCTTTGATACTAGGAGCAGTAGATTTTTGGAACTCAGCCTATTTTCAATTTCAGCCTCCCATGCACGTTAAAGCTTAATACGCCTAGAACAATTCAATTAAGTCTACTGTACCCAAATCTATAGCAGAAGTTATATCAAATGGCTATAACAGAAGCTATATCAAATGCCACTATCATCAATGATCTAATTTATCAAATGATCAGTCTTCTTCTGCAAATAGATTGACCAAACATAGTGTACCCTCTCACAAATGGGTATTGCTGGCTTTAAAGTGCAATCCATCAATGTAGTCTGGAATTATAATTAGATTATTCGTTAGTCGATTGGATGTGAGTGGTTGACAAATGTTGCAGCCTTTATAATTTGCTACCGAAACAGTATGCCTTTAAACACGTTGGTTGATTGTTTACATTGAAATGATTTCGAATAATGATTGCCAGTACGTTTAATACGGATATGTTTTAGTGTGGCCATATTGTCAACAGTTTGAGCATTATGTTGTAGTATTAGTGTAAGCAATAATTTTATAACCTTAATATATAATTAATTAGGTTAGGATTGTAAGAAAATAAAGGTAAGGTGAATAAAAAATTCACAAAATATTATTTTAAACCCCTTAGACGAGTTAAAGTTCCAATCCGACAACTTACGAGGCGAGGTCTATATTTTGTTCGATCGCACTATAGATGGAGTGTTTAAAATTGTAATTCTTTGAGGTTAATTCCTACAAATTTAAAACGGAAATCTATTAAGTTGGTTGACATTTTCACTTGTAATCATTGAGTCTATGCAGCAGTAAGAACGCCGTTACCAATTTCGAACAAATAATATTAAATTATATCTCGGATTTTATTTTATTCATTTCGAGCTTATAAATTCGTATATGTAAACATATGTAAGTGTGTTGTATATATATACATATACATTGTTGTATATGTATATACATATGTATTTTATACATACACTATTAGATAAAACTAAATCAGGAAATGTTTGTTCATGCCATAACGAACCTTTGTAAATATGTATGTATGTGAATAAATAAATATGTATTGCTGTTGAATTCAGTGCAAATGCAGTGCGAAGAAACTAAATCAAATCAAAAGAAATTTAACGAATTATTAATCGGTTTTTAGTGAAAATGTAGTATTTTCTTTACCAAAATACCATTTCCCGTCTCATAAGACCTTTCACAACTTCGATCTTTTTGATCATTGTACAAACATGCTTATTGTACATATTTAACAGATATTTATAAAGAAAATTCAGAATTAAATTCGTAAAACAGTACATTAACAGAACAGCATCCCAGTGGAAAACTGTACATTTCTCTAATAAATTCAAGATTCTAGAAACTAGAACCAAGATTAAAGAATAATGCCATAATCCAAGATACTGCAAATATTGCAATGATTTGGGTATGTTTTGCTGCTAAAGAACACAATGCTCCCTTAAGTGACGATATCAACGCTACAACCGATCCCAAACATACGTGACAGAGTAGCTTATTGAGAAACAAGCATAGCCACCTGATCCATAGATAATCTATGAGAAATTGTACTGTAAATCGAGGAGGATTGCTTAACTGCTGTAGAATATTGACGAACTTTCTCGGCAGGTGGAAAATGCTTGATGCGGCATTGCCGAGAAAATAAAATATTTAATTGATTCAGTATTTCCTACAGACTCTTCAAGTAAGTGGATGTATTTACTATGTTAGGTTAGGGAGATTCATTTGTGCAGTAAGTAAAAAGTGCGTCAGTAGAAAAAATAAAAATGAATATTTAAAAAAGTCTGTGCGTGTCGTGTTTACTAAACATAAAATAATTTCTCAAACATGATTTTAAGGGTATTGAAATTCGTATATAAGAGGACGTTAACTATCTTGCTCTTCAAAGTATTCAAGAACGTTCCTCATCGCGAACACCATTATTTAACAATGAAGGTGCAATCACGAGTACTGCACACCAAAAGGGTAGCGTGAAAGAGTTCAAAGATTTACCGTTAAGAGAAGAAAACAGTAAATAATACGTTCCCGTGCTGAACAGGGATGAAACTAAATTTATCGTTAAGAATCCTAATACCTATAACTAGTTAAGGTGAAGGCGATAGAATACCACGTTCACCAAATTGAGTAAACCATCATCAAATTATCTCAAAGAGAAAAACTTTTCCGTCTACCTTCGTATATTCAGTCATTTTCCATCTAATGGTTCGTAGTTAATCGGTAATGGTTACTAACAACATCCTCACCAGCATTCAGCCAGGAAACAAATGTTGAAGCTTTAAAGAATAAACACCAGACATTCAAAATAATTTCAATCGATAACAGTATATTTACTGATTTGCATCACTATTTCAGGAAATGCTGCAAGTAACACTTACGAAATAATGAAATGTTTAATAATCTGAGAGACAAACGGTTTTCGCCAAAAATATAAATTCAATTGAATACGTCTAACAGAAAAGGAATGAATATTTTGCTAGTACTTCTTGCGTCAAGGAGTGTGTCTAAAATTTTTTCCCACACAGGAAGAAAAATGCAGGTAATGTCGATTAGGGTGACCAAAAATATATGCTAGCAGATGGGTTTCGAGTTGAAGCTAGACTAAATTTGTTTTCTGGTTATTTGACTCCTCAAATGCACTTAGTTTTATACCACCCACTATTAATTATGAGGGGTAAATGCATTAGTTTCCTAAAATTTACACAATTTCTTAGCCCCTATTGCACGGATAATATACGATCTGAAACCACCCTACAGAATAAACAAACACGGTTTAATTTTAAAATTCAAAAAGATTTCAAAAGATTACTCATCTTTGACTTCTGCGCATGGGTAAAATACAAAAACTTAAATATCAAATTATTTAAAACAATGTAATTACCGTTATATTCTATAATTTTCTGCTGTTAATAACACAATCAAAGAATAAGAGAAGGGAGCATTACAAATGTTCTCAACATTTCAATTTACCGAGTTTTCGCTAGTAAAGGGTGTATGGGGTAAAAATGCTCTTTTTAAATTAAGTGCCACTTTTTATTGTGTAACAGGCAACTCTAGATTTGACAGCTGTCAAATATGTATGTTTATTCGTCATTCGTCAAGTCATGGTATTTTTTTAAGTCATCTTTTCCAATGAAGCTTATTTCCATCTACATGTCTTAGGGAATTTGGGGTTCAGAAAATCCTCATGCAATTCATAAGAAACTAATGCTACCACTATGAGCAACTGTCTGATGTGAATTTTGATCAGGCGACGTGATTGGACCTCAGTTTTTTTAAGATGAGGCCGAAATTAAAGTGGCCATGAACAGCATTCATTGCAGGAATATGATAATGGGCTTATTGCGATCTCAACTTAGTGTGTGTTGTAATAGATGTTTAACAACGGCATCCAGAACAAATTATTTTAAGAAATTATGGTGTCAACTAGCCACCAATATTAAGCAATTTATAAAAGCATATTTTTATAAATTAAAAATGAGAAATAAACAAAAATTCTGACAGATTTCCTTACTCTTCTAAAATTCTAAAATTATATACTGTGCATCCGTAATCCAAGCAGATGAAGGCAATTTGAATAATATTTCAAAACTGCTTACCAGATTCGAATAAAATTTTAATTTATTTTCTATATAAAACACTAAAAAAACAATCCAAAATGCTAACTAATGCTAATGGTCTCCGTACAGTAATGAATATTTGGATTATTTATTCTTAATTCTTTTTAATAACGGAATGGAAGTTATTTGGCAGCAAAACTTTTAATTGTTTTTTTTTTTCAAATAAAAATCCGGATCCAGCTTCGTATTGTATGTTTAAATTTAAAGCGCTCATTTTAAAATTTCTGACAAAAACGCTGTAGAGCTTAGCATCATGTATAAAACTAACACACACAACATAAGTAGTGTGATAAGCTAGGTCGTAATACTGACTGAAGGGTTGTTTTTTAAATTCGAATAGTTTTCTTATTGTTTCAAAGAATAGGTTGTTTTTAATCAAACCTTTTCCTGGAGAAATTTATAGGGCATGCGCGCTATTGTGTTAAGTTTCTGTCATATATTGAACTAATAATCCTGCTCTAATGTTATCAGTATTTTAACAATCAACTCTTTGACGTCAATACGATTTTTCTTGGTTTTTTCTTATTTGCACTAGATTTGAAGTTAATTTTTATGTTCAATCAAACAGAATAACTATTAATAACGTAGAATGCTTAAATTTTGCGAAAACAAATCAAATTTAGAAAATTATTATGTTATCTGTAGCTAAGCTGTACGGAGACTTTTTTCGGTTAGCATTTTGGACAATTTTTTAAGTTTTTTTTATATAAAAAATAAATTAAACTTTTTAAACAAAATTTTCCTTTTTAGTTTTTACAAATACAAGGAATATACATATGTATTGTATAATAGTCTTCCACTTTTGTATTTGCTACTGTAAAAATAATTTATCGACTGATTGCACTTTGAAGTTTTTCATCTTCATTTATCGATATTTTATTCTAAAATATTGAAGTTCGTTTCTGTGATTAGTTTATTATCAAACGGCTTAGATGAATATATTCGTACTTAAGTTTAGAAGAATAACAAACAACAATTAGCAAAACGTTTCTATTTCCTTCACTGAGACGTCTTTATCATCGAATGTCCTTGAAAACTATAACTTTGTACCATGTATGTTGGGGCTTAGAATAGTTGAGTCATCAGATCATTCCTCAAAGCGTGTAAGGGAGGAAAATAAAGTTTCCATACATAGTACATCCATACATGTGTACATCCATACATGTATGAGCTTAATAGGAAAACAATGGTAATTTATTAACTTTAAAATTTCATTCCTTTTCACCTTAATTTTATGAAACCATCTTGAAACAACCATAAGAAGCGAATGGTGTAATATTTAAATTAATTACTTTAGTGTGACAATGTGGTAATGTTTACTAAATTTTTAATATTTTCTTTGCCTTATTGCAGCCAATGGTAACGTGTTTTGCTGACAATTAGTCGGGCTACAGTTGACAGACTGCCGTATTGACAGAGTGTTATATTGTTGCTGTTAAATATGATGCAAATGGATTGATTGTTTCGTCTGCTTGAAGGTATTGTGTGCTATCAAATGTTTTTAGATTTAGCAAAATATGTTTCGTGCAGGTAATTTAATATCTCATATCATTTCTACCTTATAAAAAATATGGTTTTTTATTTTTTTGGGAATTCATAATTTTTTGCTTAACTTTAGTTACCTATGATAAAGTGATCGTCGGGTAATTATGAAATTACCTTCCCTTCTATATTCCTGAAATATACAGTGTGTATTAACTTCTTAAGGTTACTCTAGTTTTTGTTTTCAGTTTCTAACAAACAATAAACATGAATCCAGATGGTTGTATCTGCTTTAGGTCTGTAGCCTTGTTAAATCGTAATCCAATATTTTGTCATCATGAACTAGCATGATGTTGATAAGAATAGATTAAGCTTCTCTTAGATCTCCGAACTTTTTCTAAATGAAATAGGAAAAATTCATTTTCATTGCAATGTGTGTATGTATGTATGTATATTTAAATACTGTAACCTTATATAGTCTCTCTTTTTTTAATAATTTTTTATTGGCAAATGAAAATTAATTTCGAATTTTTCATGTTGTAATGTATTGTATTTAGGAAGCAAATAAGACCCAAGGAAATTCAAAAGAAAAAAGTACGACAATTTCAATTTCAAATTAAAAAATTAGTAATAAATTCATTAAATTTATTAAATCTTTGTCATATACTTCAAATTTATTCCCTTGAAATTTTATTTGTTTTCAAATTATCAGGTGTCCTCGTTTAAAACAAATCTCACATTTTAAACTGGTGAGACATTTTAGTGTATTTGGAATTGCGATTAATCATTATTCTATTTCGATGAAAAGAAATTCCCAAATATTAAGCATCATAAAGCATATTCGTAGAGTATTGACTCGAACTAAATGTTTATTAACAATTATTTTACCTTGAACTCACAATGAAATCATACAGTTGCTGCACAATAATATACCTTGGATCTGGTTTCTTTTAAGGCTATGGCTATGGAATATTTTAAAATTTTTCTTTATACATGATAAATATCGTTCTTTATAAAGCTAATTACAGTAAATAAAAACACAGGCAAGAAATTTCGATCAAGTTAAAGGAATACAATAAAATGTAAAGGCATTCAGGTTTTGGAACAGCATGCAAGTACTTTCTTGCAGAAACCTACTTGCAATAGTATGTGCCGTAAAAACATGTTTCAATACCTTAGTGCTTAACTGTATATTTTAAAGCATCTGCAAGGTTGTGTGTGTAACTTCACTACCTGTTACAACTTTAGTTTTGAGTTTCAGCTCATATTTTACATTTTACTTTTCGTTTCTTTATCAACATTACATAATAATAATAATACAGATCAGTGTTGTCAAATTGCCGGAAATTTAATCGAAAGCTTGAATTTTATCCATTTAAAGCTTTCATCCTCCCATCTATCATAGATCACAGAGGACTGAAAACCAGATTCTAAAGTATCAATTCAATGTTTCCCGTACATTATCATGGTAAATATTAGATTTTAAATTTTTCAATCTTAATGTGCTTTGGCATTACTGGTCGCGGCCCGTTGTTAATTCCGCAAAGACCCTTAAAAAAACTTGATTTTCGCATGTTTCTTGTTTATCCACTGTTGTTATTAAAAAATAAAAATTATTAAAAAAAAAAACAATTATTGTATCCAGTATTGTTTCAAAAATATTTTATTTTGATCTCCCTTCAGTGCAGCATATGATGTACTCGTAGCAATATCAATAATTATTTAGAGTGTTAAAACATATCGAAAATCCTACATTGTTTGTGAAATTCAAAGGAAAAATAATCCATTATTCATAAGCAACAACAATATTGTTTTTTAAAATTTTCTAATATTTTTTACTTTTTTTTTGTAAACTTTTGTTGTTTAACCTAAACAAACAAGAAATGATTTAAGCAAAAACGCAAATAAATAAACTTAAGTTTTATCTACATACATACATACATACATATGTACATACATACGTACCTTAAGAGAGTGGAATGGTAAAAAACTGAAATGTTGTAACAAAAACAATAACAAATATGTATAAAAAAAAGAAAGGTCATTGGAAATTGCATAATTCCTCTACGATTGTGTATTTTTTTCTATAATAGTATGTTTGAGTGTATGCGCTAAAGTTTTAGTGATAAGCAGACTCAATACTGACAACATCATAAGCAATCTGTATAAGCAGACTCCGACCAATTTTGAACACCACTTTGAATCATTTACTCTTTATAGTCAAACTGTATATATAAATATGTACATATGTATGTGTGTATAGTATAGTGTTATCCATAAACACAGATATTTTTCTCTTTACAATAAAAGACATAAAATAACCAGACTCTCTAAGTACACACATACTTAAGTATGTCATATATACAATGTATGTTCACAGATTTGTTTGGTATAGGATTTAATCTGAGTAAATATATACATATGTACGTATGTGTATTTATTTTTATTTCATTATGATCGAAATTTTTGCCTTTTACATTGATTTTGTTTTCGTTTTTTACATAATATGTGCCAATTTTTGACAAAATGGAATAAATGAAATAAAATAAAAACGAAAGAAAATAAAACAATAAAAGCCAACCTGGTTTGCGATATGACGAGTCATGCCCTCTATTAAGATTTTGTTATTTTTGTTTTTTGTTTTATATTGTTTTTTTTTTCCTTAAATGATTGCAACATTTTGAATTTTTTTTATTATTATTACTGTATTGTATTAGTGTATTACTGTATATTACGCTATGAGGCTAGTATGTATGTGAGAGTAGTATAACTGAATATTTGTGTAAAATGATTGCGGTATTTTTAATATAAAAAAAACCCACCGAAAAATATCGGAATTGTTTTGTTTTTATAAATGTAATTAAATAAACGTACGTATGTATAAAATAATATCATTATAGGCACAAAAAAGGTCATTTTATAAATTTTTAAGGTCATCTTCTAACTTTTTGCTTAACTTACCTTAACGGATAGTATTTGGAATTAAGAAACAGGAAACAAGTGGTACATACATAAAGAAAGATGTACATTAATGAGTGATTATCATAATCGGAATTGAAATGAATAAAAAAAATCGTTATGATATCACTGGTTTTATGTTTTTTTTTCGATGCAGTTTAGTGAAATCATAAAATAAGAATAATCGCATCCTTAAAGGTAAGTTGTGTCTTTCCTGTACGGAACATTTCACTGGACTGATCTTTTTAGCAAGATAACTTGTCCAAATACTCTTTCTCCAAGCTTGTTAGTGATTGGTTCTGTGATAACATTATTATGTTACTTTTATGGAGTGGGCCAATCACCTGATATTAGGTACATAAATGACGTCTATAGACGTCCATGTGTCGTGCTTTCAAATGCGAATGACGTCCTCTATTTTTTAATATTATAAAAATATTCAAATTTTTCAATAAATAAGTTGACAAATTAAATTATATTTTTTTAAATTAATTATAATTTATTTGTATTTGTTTTTGGGACCACTCGTCAACTTAAAAATGAACGCCAGCGTGATAAACACTAGACTGCGAAAAAAAAATTTTGTAAATATGTACGTGTGCATTAGCTGTCAAAAATTCAAAGTATCATGATACACTTGTTCTTTCTGCATTTTTAACATGGTCTATTTTAATGGTTACATATGGCGCTCAATCGCCATGCAGATTTTATATAAATTTTTATATAAATTTTTTTTATCATACAATTAACAGGTGTTTATACACTGATGAGAAAAAAAATAAGACCTTCAATGTGACAGTTAGAGATCTAATGAGAAAGTAAGGAAAATAAGAAAATGTGTGATAAGTAACTGAACTTACTTCCATCGTATATATCATAAAAACAAATTTCAGTGAGTTTTATTAAACATAATTTTTGTTATTTTTATTAATTGAAAATACAATAAAAATTTTGACACTGCTCTGAGTGCTGTTTCTATATAAATTCCGATCGAATTTGGATCTGAAGACGGTGCGGTCTGTATAATATACTGACAATCTATATATGGTTGCACTGATTAAACTTATCAGCTTGGCTATTTATTTTCAAAAAATTTAAATTAAAATTTACATGCGTTTACTGAGGCAAGTACAGTTAATTAAAATACAAAAGCCTAGTAATACCTTAATAGGGATAACATGGAATTAACAACTGGGTGAAATATATGTGCATATTCTTCTCTATTTAATGTTTTTATTTATTCACCAGCTGGGTACCATAGCAACATTTTCTATGATTATATTTCTTTAAAAGATCTATCGTCAAGAAGTCAAGTAGAATGTCTAATTCAAAATAGTATTTTTTCAAATCAATCACAGTTTGCTAAAAAAACTATAACTTTCGTTCAGTACTAATATTAATTTAATATTGAATTGTTTATATTGAACGTTGATATTTGAAATTCTAAACAAAATGTGTGAATTTAACAATTGATGATAATGTGGAGGCACAGTGTTATTTAAAAAATTCTAATGCTGCTTCATCACAGATCTCAATTGGAAACTGTCATTGCAAAAATTCGAATAAAATATCAGATTATAGTTTATTCAAGTGCTATTTTAAGACTTCAACAAAGAAAGTTAAATTTATATGTTTAACAATTCGCACGTAACCTATGTACGTGTGGAGAACACTGTCTGTCCGATGATGATAGACGAAATCCTTTATAGATTGTCTTTTTGTATGCCTATTACGATCTTATTTTCTAAATCATATTCTAATTCGAAACATAATACATTTGCAGTGGAAACTGTGCTGATAATCAAATATTTAAGTATTTATTTTGTATCAATTTTTCTTTTTCTTTCCCTTATTTAATTTTGAATTTTGCTTCAAAACGAAAAAACAAAGATAAGATGTTGAGCTATTGATGACGATGTTGGACAAATGAATGACAAATAATGGTAGAGTGTAGTGTAAAGTTTACCATATACTTAGGTATGTATTACAATGTGGCGAAACAATCATAAGCAATTTATCTAATATACTTTCACTTTTTTTCTCTCGTTGAGAGTACCATTTAAAAAATGTTGTCATCGTTTGGTCATATTGTCGTTTTTTTAGAGATGCTTTAAATGTGAAACATATTTACTTTTGTATTGTATGTTTATATGCATGTACATGTGTTGGTACTTCTCATTAGCTTTTTTTCGTACATTGACGGATTGACGGATAATTTGATAAAAGATGTCAATTTTTATTGTAAATTGTGATAGTGATTGATACGTATCTAAATGAGTAAAAAGAGTAGATAAAAGGGCGCATGATTGTTTTCCATCTTTATTTCAAATTTTGCTTGCCGCAATTAATAAAACTTTAAGTGTTTTTATTAAAATACAAAAACAAAGTAAAAGAAAACAAAACAACAAAAAAAAAATATAAATTTAGTTGCAAAATTCATTTCTATTACTTCAATTCAATTATCAATTCAATTCAATTCGATTCAATTCAATTCAGTTGATTCAATAATAAATTATTGGTTAATTATTTCATGTTGAACGCTTGTCAAATGTCATTTTATTTTATAATGTATGTTCGAGAAATAAAACATTATATCGTCGGCTGTCGAATTGTCATCAAGTTTTTTTTACTATTAAATAATTAAATAACAATAAACGCTTGTATAATGTAGGGAAAAATATTTAATTAATTAATTTTTTTTTTCGTTTGGTTTTTGGTTTTTGTTTCTTTTTTGTTCACACGACAAAATGTCTTTATAAATAATGAACGGACAAATGACATGTCTGCAGGTAATTTTATGTTTTATTACAATTGTGTCAATGTCAGTAAAGGCAATAATAATGGATGTAAAATATTGAAAAAAAAAGTTTCTTTTATTTTAACAAACGTTAAAAATGTTTAAAAATATTTAGTTAAACTAAGGCCGAATATTGCAAACAATATTTAGTTTAACTAGGATAAATAACATTTCAAATGTGTTTAAATAAATCTATGCAATGGATAAGATTCTTCTTACAAAATCTGCAAGTACCCAAAGTAATGGTATATTCCGAATGATTTGGTTAAATGATAAATTCTCATTCAATCGAAAATTAAAGCCATTAAATAACAAACTTATACAAATTTTTACTTTAATTTCAAATAATTTTTAAAAATTTACTATTTCAAGCGATTTTAAATTACGTGGACAAAATGAATTTGTAAGAATAAATCTAATTTTTTTCAGTGGAAATAAAATTGTTTCTATTACATAGAAAAATAAATACTTGTATGCGACGTTTTTAAAATTACACCACAGTTTAAAATTACAACGTCTGCTTAATAATGATTTTATTGTAATACCTCAGAGAAGTTAATCTCGTCTATATACACCCAACTATTTGAATATTATCTTTTTCGAACACTGTATTTAATTAGCTCAAACTTAGTAAAGGTACATACATCCATGATCTTCAATCATAAGTTTGCTTAGAAATGTTACATCGAATTAAGCCGTAATTTAACCCCGAATATCTTTACCATACAATCGATTAACTTAAAGAAACGTATCATAAAATGTGGCGTAATTATCACACAGATAATTAAAATTTCTAAAAGGAAAGTCGTACATATAGTCGTACTTGAAGGACAATATATATAAAACGAAATTTTTAAATACATATCGTAGCGTAGCATATTATTTTTCTATTTAAATTTTATATTATTTTCTAATAACATATTTTGTTTACATATTACCATTAAATTGTACGTCACTAGCATGTGTGACTTTCTTTAAGATACAATATTGTTACTACTTTAATACAACACTGCAATAGTCCATATTGAAATAGTACAGTATTCAATAGAAACAGTGTTTTCTATTGTTGCAGGTGAATGAGGGAGGCAGTACAACTAATTGCGAATGCACTGTAAGCTTCGTGACAGCGATGGTTGCCGTTGCTTATATTGTAAATGCAATTAGTTGACAAATCCTATGTAGTTTTTGGTAGCGATTGTGGCCACAAATACTTAGAATTTTTGTGACTTTTCTTTTACATTGTTTCAGGTATTTTTTAAGAAATAAAGAAAAAAGGATTGTATTTGAAAAAAATTATCTCAAACTAACCTATAAATAAATTTTGCAGGTGAATCTTGAAACTATAATTTTTCAATTACCTTCACTTATCGGTCCTTTAATTTAAACTCAGCGAAAATAACAGTTACAATTTAGTTAGTTATACATATATACATATATTATTTTTAAACGTGCACTATAAGTAAAATATTGTTTATAGGCAGTTTCCAATTAACTCGAGTAGACTAAGACTTCATACTATAAACACATTAAACGCGCCACTTGCCGCACAGCAGTCTGTTAAATAAACATCACCTACTAGCGTTGATCATTCTATCGCTCACTTAACCCTTAAAGTGCGGAGTTTTTTTTAATAACTTCAGAAATTGTAACATGAAATATTTTGAAATTAATACGTTTTGATGTAATAATTAAAAATAAAAACTGAAAACTAATAAAATAATGGTTTTGCACTTTCAAAATATGTAAGATTTTTACTTCTTTTACGCTAACATATAAACAATAAATCTCATTTTTCTTTGGTTTCGTCCATAACTTGAACTTGAACAGTCTTTCCAATAGGTTTAATTTTTCACACAAAGTTGAATTGATTTGCAACTTTTGTTGTATGGCAACTTTGATTTTCGCATAGCAAATTTTTCGGTGTGAATAAATCGTGCTCCAGATAACTTTCAGTAATGGCACAAGGCTAACATCAAATTTAACTGATCAAAATTATACCTTCAAACTGCATTGTATTGATGTTGCTGTGAAGAAGAGCATATCATTTATGCAAAGCATGTAGTGAAAAATCAAGAGTATTTTGATATTCTTAAAATTTACTTCGTGTTGTGTGAGTGTTATTTGCCAACACAATAATAAAAAAGGTGAGTTTGATCCATTATTTGATATGTGGCTGGGTAACTTATCAAAAATTGTGTTAGGACAACATTGAAGAATTCAGTTTTTGGCTAATTCCTATATTTGGTTTGATAACGATCCGTTGTTAACACATTAAGCTGCATGAAGTAGAGGTTTTTAAAAACCGATCCAGACAGTATAAATAAAAACTCGAAAAAAACATTAGATTGGCATTGATTGATTAATTAATTGTTGAGCTTTAATTATTTTAATTATTATTTGTAGCATAATTCAACTATAAAAAATATTCTTTTCATTTAAATTACGCTCGTTTAAAAGATTGTGACTTGAAATGGCTTCCATATTTTTCAAAATATTTTCCATTAAAAACGTTCAAATATTTTACAATAGAACTGAAATATTTAATTTTAATTTAACTTTTATTTTATAATTAAAATGTTAGTAATTACGATTTTTATTGTATTTCACAATATTTTATGTAAGAAAATTTTAAGAAAAAAAATTAATTAAAATTAATTAATAGTATATAGTAATAAATAACGGTCATACATTTTATATACAGTGGCTACCGAAAAAATCCAATTGTTTAATTTAATTGTTTTTTTTTTCTTAAAATAGATCCAAAGAATTTTGTTATGTAAAGTGTGGTACAATAAATAAATATTTCAATAAAATAATCTCTCTTAAATTATATTTCTTATTGAACTTAATATTTTTTTTAAAGAAATCATTAATTTTCTCCCAACAACTATGTATCGCATTAGAATTAAACTCACAATTACATTCACTGTTTAGCTCATCGTAGTCTAGTAGGTAGTGTGTTGGCTTATTAGACGAAAGGCCAGCTTCGAATCCCCGGTCAGACATTAAACACAAAATATGAAAAAATAAATATTTCCTGGGCGACTTCCTCTCAGCAGATTTCTGGCAAAAACTCTGAGAGTAAATAAAAAAAATTGCCTTGAAAACTTTCTCAATAATTTGTCGTTTGGAGTCGACTTTAAACTGTAGGTCCCGCCACTCATGTATAAAATTACACACCACAACATAAGTGGTGTGAGAAGCTAGGCCGTAATCCTGACTGAAGGGTTGTAATGGCCAATTATGTATGTATGGTTGGCTCATAATGAATATGGAAAGGGCGGAATTAAAAAATAATTCTTAATAAATATTCGTACTTATTAAAATATTATTTAAAATAAAATTTTATTTTGAAATCTAATAAATAAATAACTGGATGAGTTCGAATAAATCTTCTAATTCTAAACTGAATTGGAAGCATTTATGACAGCAATGCAAATATTGAGGAACCGGAATTTAATATGAAATATTTAAGTGTGAAACCAAATATTATATCGTACTTAAATTTTAGTGAAATATTTAGCAAGTGCGTTGAATAAAGTACAAATCATTTTATGGGTAGGAAGAAAAAAGCTGAAGGACTTTCTTTATTACGATGATGGATTTTTAGCGTAATGAATGTGACAATAAACCATACAGGTGAAACATGTTAAAAATTCATCAATTATCAATTATCTCATTTACAGCACAAATATTTAACATTAGTGAAACGATGATAAAGCCCAAAGCCGTCGAAAATGGTAAACTGCTCACTGATGAAGACGTCGAAATAGATTATCATTAGTCTAAGACAAAGTTAATGAATCCACTTTGTTGCCATTAGCAAAACTTAGTTTAATTACACAAAACATTAAAGCGCGGCAACATTGCAAGTAAAAAGGTTAAGGAAACGTTGAAAAGGCTGTCGTATGATTGAAAATTCGTGTTTGGTGGTACTGATGCCGGCGATGACCTAGAATATGTAAAAACTGGTCTCAAAAAACCCGGCGTTTAAATATCTGTTACGTTATTACCTTTTAAAAACGTTTAAAATATGAGCTCGTAGATTGCAAATAAAAATCAAAATAAATTTGTATTTAATTTTAATTAAATCCTTTATTATTCACACAACTTTTGCGTACTCGTAGGCGAAGGTTCTGGTTTTCGCCTTCACGAGAACAACAGATTTACATTCATACATGTTTACAAGGCATTGTTAGTATAGGTTGTTTACATTTGTCCCTGATGTTTTTGTTGTTTGTTGTTTACTTGCTTATTCCTTTTTCTTATACTGCTGTTGTTGTTTATTTTAGTTAATCAAGTAAACAAGCCCGTTGTTTTGTTTTTGTAGCTTTTGTTTAACATTTTAATGTTAAACGATGTTACACCATTTCCTTTTTCGTAACAATATAAAGCAAATCCAATATAGAAAAGCGAGAGTGGATTTCAAAGACTATTCATCGAGTAAAACAGATTACTGCATCTCATAAGATCATTCGAAGAAATACTGTTCTACTCTTCTTATAAAGAAACACTTCACAAGCACTCGCTACGAAAACCTGAAACATAAACTGAAATAAAAATGTCTGTTTCGTATTGAAGAGATATTATTCGATATATTGGATTATAGTTAGTGAAAATAAGTTTGTGATTAGAGCAAATACCCATAGACATTAAAAGATATTCAATAAAAAAAATTATAATAATATCAACAGAAACAGTCGCAACTAGACATTTAATTTAGTTTTCATCACTACTTTTATGTCATAATTCTTGGTATTAAAACACAGTTCGATAGGTAAATTAGAAAACATCGGTATTATAAAATTTGTAAGAAATTATTTTTAATTTGAATTAGTGTGACTTTATCGAACATCACTGTATCTAAACGGTAATTATAATTGAAGAAAAGTAAAAACAGTGAACAACAACAAAATGAAAACAATAATAATTAACATTAAATACAACAAACACATTTTGCATTAAATAACATTAGCATTGTTGTTGTTATTATTTTATATGTAATTTCTTTAAAAAAAAAAAATATTTCAAAATATTTACAATGAAAGCATAAAGAAAAATAATAAAAAAAAAACAAAAATGCCACATTGTTTGTTGTTAATAAAATATTATTTTATTTTTTAAAATAAACAAGAAAAAAAGCATAAAGAGCTCAAATACTAGTATTTCGTCACGCTAATTCACGCCGTCTTGTTTTTTTCTCTCTCAAGAGTTTTATTACATGATTATTTTATTGTTGTTGTTACAGCAGCTGATGATGTCGGCTCATTGTTGTTGGTTTAGCTACTGTTATATTTACCCAATTATTTATTAAAGCAAAGCAACAATAAAAAAAAAAACCTTTATAGACTAACGAGAAGAGAGCATTAAGTAAAAGGAATACATAATTAAAATTGGCCAACATTTATGGACAATGATGTCTACGCAGTTGTTTTGTAACAAA
>QOCX01000397.1:29719-71928 GCA_005959815.1 Sarcophaga bullata | reverse complement strand
GGACAGAGGTAAAAGCAATTTTTTTCTTTTTTTTTATGCCTTAGTATATATTGCTTTGGGAAATTGGACATTTTTACCTTTCCCAGAGATCAACCGCGCATAAAGTAAGATTACTTTGAATACCTAATCAATCACACTTTTAAAAGGGCGTGGTACGACTGCTGAATAGTCTAAAGTAGCTTCGCAATTCGCAATTGAGAAATGGAAATAGTGCCACCAGACAACATTGTAAAAAATATAAAATGGGAACGGATGGAACTTTCGCAAATCTAAATCTACAGGAGCATAGGAGAACGATTAATTATTATTATTTTTAGAATATCGATTAAAACGATTAGAAACGAAGTCGGCATATAGTGCCTATTGATAGATTATGTTATTTTCTTTTTTGGCAATTTCGCAAACTTGATAAACTGGACACTATAAACTGACTCATTTTGTGCGAGATGGAAATGATGGATGACAGCATTGATGTTAAAAAGTTATTTACGTACATATTTGTATCACAAATACTACAGCTATGTAAATATATGCGAAAATTATTCTGAATTGCTGTAAGTTGCAACATTTAGAATGGATGTCTCCAATAATAAAAATACTTTTGCGTACTTATTGCATATTTCATCAATGTGACCCGCTGGTATTATTCTCGTACTTACTATCTGCGTTTTATCGAAACCAAGTACCTTTATATACCTTTTCTTTTTTTTAATTTATGTATAAATAATTTTAATGTTTTCTAAAATTACATTTGTGAACTAATAAAAGCATTGGACAATTTTAATATAATACGTATTATATCATATACACTATTTACTATTTAGTAACAGGAAAACGACTTAATAATATACTCTCGCATGGAAATGTTACAATTGCGGCTTTAGTATCTCTGCTCTGTTGTGGGTAATACAGATTTCGCTTGTTTGTCAATCCTGGGGTGACTTTTGGGTCGAATCGTTCCAGTGCGTAGATCCGATTATCGTTGGAAAATATCTGTTTTGTGGTTTTTTATATAATTTTGAAATACAAACCATTACAGCAACAGTATTCCACAAAAACTTTCTCAACGCAGAACTTATAAAATGTTCAGCATTTTCTATAAGTGATTACACAAAAGATTTTCAAGTGCTGCCATAAAGGGTCCATCTAGTAAAATATAAAGTACCAATGAACTTCCATTCACTATAAGAGTGCATCCAATAAAAGTGGCGAACTGAGAAGCAAGAAAAGAAAAAGAGAAATTCACAAGTACAATATTTTAATAAATAAACATGGATATTTATGTAGACTGACTGTCTGTCCTGAAGACCAGTATATAGGTACATCGGCTGTGAACACCAGTAAACGAATAACAATGGGAGTGATGATTAAATTGACCGATGTTAATTTATCCAATGCATGGGAGTATTTAAAGCTTAGCACTTTATGCACAACATCTATAAAAATAAAACAAATATTTTATTATTCTGTTGTAAAGGTTGCCCTACACGGCATGTTTTCTCATGTGCTTTTTTTTTAAGTTTAGGATACACTTGTCTTTCTTTGTGTCTCTTGAAATTAGTCAATTTACATAAGATTTATAATTTTTGCGCAGAAACCAAGATATATGTTCAATTACGTATTTTGTTTATTTGCAAAACGGCTTAAAGCAGCGATTTTTTTTTGTTGCATCACTAAAATACTGCGACGCAAACATTTTTAAAGTTTTTTTCTTTTCGAAATTACAAGTTAAAGTTATAAATGTTAAAAGAAACTAGAGCATGTCCTAATTGATATTTTGTCAAAAGGCTTTTCTTCTGTTTATTTACACAAGCAATGTGTAATTGACATTTACTGAGTAAAAAAACATGACGTACAAGGGTACCTTAAAATCTTCAAATGTAAATGATGCATTGTAGATTTAAACTAATCATTAAACTTAATTATGTTTTATAAAAGAGGTTTGTTTTCAAAATAATTATATTAATTCGTACCACCGTAATTGGACATGGCTGATAAAATGGTCCAAAATATAATGCAACACCAAATAATGTGGGTTGCAACAATGATTAGGGCTTTAGATAATTTATTCACATGAAGTAAAACAGAATTCAAGCCGAAAATGTAGAAACCAATGAAACTGATGCTAAAAATCCATCCTGTAAGAGAAAATAGAATAATCGATTACTATTATATATTTTTACGGATATTTTGCAAATAGTATTTATATACCTGAGATAATAAAAATAATGTTAATATTTAAATTATGATTTACTTTATAGATGATGTGACCCAAACAAATTCCCAATAAATGCGGTATAACGAATAAGCAAATGTTGTCCAGTATCAAATTGAAATTTACCAATTCGTAGAGCAAACTAGTTCTAAGGATGAAAAGTGTATGAAAATAGAAATAATTCTGCCATTATTTATATTTCGATTCTTACGTATAACCGTATTCAAAAGTTGGTCCTAAAGTCCATAACGTGGCTGCCACAATTGAAATGCCAAAAACAGTCGTGCCTATAATAATGGAATATCGTAATTGGATTTCAACCAAAAGCATTAGCAGGCACGATGTGACATAAAATTGAATTTTCAATGATACGAACCAAGTCCATGGCATACACTTAAATTACAATTTAAAATAAATCAGTCAAATCATTAAAAAATAATCAACGATTTTACTAAAACCATTGAATGTTACACTCACTCTTTCCGTTGGTGGAAAGTAAGTGTCCATGTAGAGGAGATTACTGAACATATTTTGTGGACAATTTTTATAATCTCTCGATGGTATTTCCAATGTAATGTTGTAATGGAAATATTTATCCAATAGCTGGGCAGCATAATAAAACAAATGTGTACGATGGTGTTAAACTATAATGCAAAAAAAATAAATAAATAAATAAATAAATAATATTTACATCACTTAGAGCTGAAAATTTAAGTTTAAGTTTCAAAAAATTTCGAAAAATTCCACACCCAATCAGAGTTGCACAACTAATAAGCGCTAATCAGAAAGCCGATTTCAGTCTCTGAATAAGTAATACCCAAGATGAGAGCCAGAGTCGGGTAACTTTCTTCGTTCAAATGACTATAATTGATTGAAAATCCCATACGCTACATGAAGTTCCTGTGGTAAGTCTCAAGAAGAAATCTTGATATTTTTAACAATTTGAATATGTATGTTATTAAGCAAGAAGATCCGAAGAAAGTTGTGCTGACGATCACAAATAAAATAGGGAATCATAAGTTAAAGTTCTCGACAGAATAAATTACTGAAATAGTTGCGATTATTTAATGCAGAAGGTGAAAGGCGACTTCACATTGGTTAAGTTATCATATGCTACATGATTAAAAATAAAATCATTTGGATGGCAATTTCCGTTTCATCCATTCCATTCACCATAGCTGGGAGAATCAATTCATCAATCAATCAATTTCCAAATTTAAAAATATACTACGAACGAGAACATTTTTTCCCAAACAAAGTGATATGGAAGTGAGTTAGATTCTACAAAATCTATTTTATTTTGAGAGTATGTACTATTTCTCTTTGTTCTCTCATTACAGCCAGTAACCTCAATCTCTTAATGATGTTACCATACTTTCATGAAAATAAAAAGGTTCAAAGCTTATGTTTTGTTGCCTAACCAGCAATGTGAAAACAGCAATGTGACACACTTCTTTTTGAAAAGGTTTTATGATAAAGTTACGGGCGTAAGGTCGACCTGTTCACAATCATCTGCGGATGTAATTGTACAGTTTGCATACATACAGTTGTCAGTATTAACCAGAAAACGATAACAAAAACAAATTATAGCCGTTATATATACTCTACATACTAAACGTGAGCACCGTAACTGGACCAACAGAGTAAATAACTCCAGTCAAGTTTTCTTTATTGATACTACAACTTGCAGACACAGAACTCAAAGATCAGTATAACAAGGATGAGATCAACAAACTGTGAGAACAACAAATAATATTAGAAAAATTAAGATAATGATTACAAACGGTTGACGTCAACACTTCTTAGACACTTGGTAAGCGATTGGTTCATCATATTGTATTATAGTCAAGGACCTACCCAAAAAAAGTTGTCGACAGATTCATACCAAGTTAGTTAACCCTCTAACAGAATTGCTTCCAGTAACGTTGGTACTACTCATAAAATTTTCTGGACAATAAAAGTTTTGTAATTAGTCGCCGTAGTCTAGTAGGTAGTGCGTTTGTTTATTAAACGAAAGACCAGGGTTCGAATACTCGGTCAGACATCAAAAACGAAATATGAAAAAATATTTCTTCGGCGACTTCCTCTCAAGAGATTTCTGGCAAAAACTCTGAAAGTAAATAAAATTGCCATGAAAAGTTTCTCAAAAAAATCTGTCGTTCGGAGTCGACTTTAAACTGTAGGTCCAGCCACTCATGTATAAAATTAACACACACAACATAAGTGGTGTTAGAAGCTCGGCCGTAATCCTAACTGAAGGGTTGTAATGGCCAATTATGTATGTATGTAATTAGTTTTTAGAGATTTTATAGAAAAATTACCTGAACAATTTTTGTAGTATAAGTTTTACGACACTTTTCATCTGTTCGAGTACATTTAATTTGTCACTTGGCAAGGATTTGAAAAAATCATACGATAAATTCGCTCCGCTGGCAATAATTAACAAAGAATACTTTTATTATTATTGTCCATACAAAATACAGATTTTACTCACTTTATTAGGAAGTAAATATCCATTAAATAAGCTGATCTTTTGATGATGGCATCGCGTTGTTTCACTTTGTTGTGGGTTAAACCCAAGTCCATATTATTGGCCATGAAACTATATTCTGCAATTAAGTGCAGCCAAATGTAAAACACTGAAAACAAGAACATCGTTCCACACAGGGGAGTGGGTGAGGTCTGAAACAAATTATAAACTACGTTTGGCAAAGAGACCGCATCCAATAGCTCTTCAAAACAGTAAGAATGTTGACGAGAAGCAATTTTAGGTAAATTTTCTAAAACATTATTTTTTTTTCTTTGAGTAAATTATAACGTTTATTACATACAGTTAAACGAGTTTTTTTTTTACCTTTTTCAGGTGTATTCTTAGGATTCATTGTAAAATTTCTCATATCTATACTTTCCAAAGTGTTCTTCCAATCGGTAATATTTATCAAATCGTTGGCTTTTAATGAGTTGTTCGTTTTAGAATTTCTAACGGAATTGTGATTGATCGCTGCTGAACGATTCAGCTCTGCAATATAATGCTTGGCTATAAAGACCGTCAAATGGATAAGCAGGGCACCGCATAAAATTGTTCTAAAATCATTGGAAAATTTAAAGAATAATCGTTAAATATCAATTAATTTAACAATATCACAGTCAAATTTAAATTTAAACTAAACTTACATCATAATATAAAAGCTATAGTCGTCGTAAATTTTATAATTGTCCGTTATAATCCGATGCCTCAGATATGTGACGTTTCTTACGAACAGTACAGTTTGAAACAGATAAACTTCTAAAATGCTTTCCATGTCTGCATTTGTACACGATTTAGGAAAACAAATCATTTGTTGAATTTTTTCAAACTGAAAATGCAAATGAGTTCTTTCTTTTAAATTCTTTATATTATCGTATATATGTTTACTAATAATAAAAATACTGCATATACATATGTACTATATACCATATACGATTCATTTTATATACGTATTATTCATTTTCTTATTTTATTCTCTTGCTTTTTCTAAATAATTGTGTGCATAATTCTTTGAAATCAAAACAAAGTGTGATGAATTGGCAGGAGTGGGAGTTAATATATATAGGATCATCTGTGTTTGGTGTTTCATTTTTAACTATAAATTTTTATCTTTTTTTCTGTCCCCGAAGTTAGCTAACGCAAGCTTTTTAAATTTTGTCTAACACCAAATGTGTTTCCGCCACTGAGGCTCACTAACCCACAGCTGTTTGAGTTTGTTTTGATTACAGAATGAAATACAAATTATTTTACAGTGAAGTCACATCTTTATAATTTCTTGTATAGCAAAGAAAAAAGGTTTTTAATGATAATTCGATGAAGCCAAATTATTTTATCAACTTATTAGTTAATTATACATCAGCAAAAATGAATATTTATTTTTGTACTTTTAACTGGTAAAATAATTTTAATTTTTAGTTTATATTTTGAATTTATTTATTGAAATTCATTTCAATTGTTTTCAATAAAAGCTAGAATATAAAGAGACCTTAAAAAGGTTTGAATCTTGAATATTTCAAGCAATTTTTCTTCTAATACCACTTTGTTTCCAGGTTAAACAAGAAAACAAAACAAATTTTTATATGGGAAACCCAATGAGATAGAGCTATAACCAGACGCCGGTACTAATAGCCACCGGTGGCCCGACATCTTCGAGTTTTTATACACATAGGACACGAATATCAATAGATACATACATAATTGGCCACTACAACCCTTCAGTCAGGATTACGGCCTAGGTTCTCACACCACTTATGTTGCGTGTGTTCATTTTATACATGTGTGGCGGGACCTACAGTTTCAAGTCGACTCCGTACGACAGATTTTTTGAGAAACTTTTCATCGCAATGTTATTTACAGAGTTTTTCCCAAAAATCTGCTGAGAGGAAGCCGCCGAAGTAATATTTTTTTCATATTTCGTTTTTGATATCTGACCGGAGCGTAAAATTACATTCAGTTGCTTGTCAGCTTCTAAAGGAGAACGTTCATGTCACATTTTTGCAGCTTTCAATTATACACCCAAAACACTATTGTAGTAGGATTCACTATTTTCCAATGCGATTCACTAGTATCAATGAGAAATTATCTCCATTTTTGAGCAATATTTGTCAAGTTAAATACGCAGTCTTTAAGGATTTTGCACTGTACATATATTCCATATTTTTCACTACATATACATACATATTATTAGGTTACACTTGAAAATATTAGATTACACTTTAAACTATTACTAACAATTTTCCTCTGTGTTAACACATGCGTCTTACAAATACAGTCACATTTTTATCATGTTCTCTTTGTGCCGACGTCTGGCTATAACTCCAAAGTTAACTAACTCTCCTCTAAGTTAGAGGACACCGTGTCAATTTGAGTATACTTAGTTATTTGGGCTTTATATTAGAATTACCTAATTTTCTTACTAATTTTTTGCCTTTACAATTACGAGGAATACCGATGGTTCTAAAAATATAGAACTAATAAATTTCATTTGTGTGGGAGTTGTTTTTGGTTAAAGATATTAAGTTTTTCTGCGTTAAAATCATAAAATCGTTTATTTGATGCAATCCGAACTTTAACAAATTCCACGAAATAATTTTTATTTTAAGATTTATTTTGAGATATTTTGAATAGGGCCTTGATAAAATAGTGCCTTGATAATTTAACTTGAACAATGGCTATAAGGTTGCTGCAAGTTGTCCGGATACTTAAATATATCCTGTGTCCGATCAACTGGCTCTTTTTCAACAAGTTGCGATTTGTTAAATGATTTAGGAAATTTAGATTTTGAAGCCATGAGAACAATCGTACTAAGAAATGTCCTCTGACAAATAAAAAGAAGATTATGGAAGAACTAAAAGCAGATCTAGCGAGATATTATCAGTCTGTTGTAAAGATATTGGGATTCTTATATGCCAGCAGGATTTGCAAAATATGCTGTACCCATAAAGAACTATAATCTAATAAGCGAAATCGAAACATTATTTAAAAATGCAACAAGAGCATGGACAGAGTTGATAAAATGTATAAATATGTATCAGTATGTATCATTATCTACTGTACTCCCATCAAACTTTATAGGGTGTCCTTATAATGTCTGCTCCATTCTATTGCCTCGAAAAACTTAAGGATTCTGCTTAACACTTGCATGTATTCAGTAAAGAAAACAGTATGAATCTGTTATTATTTCAAACAACAATAGGTAGACTGTACCTCAATTAAAGCTACAGAGTACCGATCATGATCTAGAAAATCTTCTATACTATATACGTTGTGGAACCTGCAAGAAAGCACTTTTTATTTATGCTTTCAAAATTTCACTCATATGCGTTAAAAAAAATTATTTTTATCTTTTTTGTTTCTCTTTATTTTTGTATTCCTAGTTTTTGTATTCCTAAGTCTTCCTTGTCGTTTTGATTTGGTTTTAAATGGGGTAATAAGATCAATGTGAATTGCTTTTATTCCATAAAAGCGTATCATACTATCAACTATGGGCCGTATTTTAAAAAACGAACGGTGTCAGATGACATCAATTTGTGAGGAAAACAAAAGCTCCCAAAACTCTCAAACAGACGTTCGTCAGAAATTATTCGTCTTACAAAACCAAAGGATAAGTCACAAATGGTTATTCACACTTTCAAAATTATTCGATAGTTATTTCAATCGATAAATCTGATGGAAAATTTTGACAATTTGCTTGAGAGCGCGAGTGATGCTTTGTTAAAAAAAAAAAAATATTCACACAGAGAACACACAATAATTCTCGTTTTCCGATGCGAAAACATACAAGAGCACTCTACTGTTATGATTTACTGAGTATTTCTGTTTAGTGGTGTACAAAACACTCCTCATAAATAATGTTAACTTACCCGAAAATAATTATCATGAGCTATTTCCATAAGGAAATTACCAGAAACCAAATGTACATCGAACGGCAGAACAAACAGTTGGCTATCGGTGTGATGACGGTGAATATGAATATTGCCATTATATTGTTTCGATAATGATCGACAAATATTCGGATTGTGAAGGCGCACTGATGAGCCCGAAAATGCTGCGCCGGCATAATAACTAGAGGCATCGTATACTTTTAAGTGAGAGATTTTAAGAAATTGTTACCAATTTTGTGGTCAATGAATAAGAAAGAAATCTTACGCTTAACCGCCCAATATTCACCACTCCTTAAGCCATTGACATAGACGTACATGTCTCGGAAACACTTTTCGGTTATGTTCCATTCTTTGTCGCTGAATTCAAAGAACCGTATCAGTGCATAGGGACTGAAAGTTTCGAAGGCGTAATTGACACTCGTTATAACTGCAGCATTCGAACTAACGAATTGTCTTTCGAACAAAAGAGAAAATGTTCCCGCGAAAATAAGAAATTTAAGTGAAACACGCGTGTTCATTATGAAAGTAAAACATGGACTAGAGTTACTGTCTGACAATGATGGCAATAGTAACGGTGATGAAGATGAAGATAAAGATGAAGATGATGATATCTTGGCAAAAAAGTAACATGGAATATAATTGCAAAAAAATGTTAAATTTTTGTTATGAAAGTCTAAACTGCTAATTCGATTCAGATGGATAAATAATAACAACAACAATGATCATAATAATAAAAAAAAACTGTAAAAACAATAAATGAATTTAATATAATATGCAAAACAAATCGATTGCATGCAAAATATTATGGCTCCTCACAGTCTTCTTAAATAGTTTAATTTGTATAAAAATTCACTAAACATGCTACACAACAATTTGATTCGATATTGGATTCAAAGTAAATCCCTGATTATGGTAATAGAAAAGATCTGAAGGGCCATTGTTCATTCAAAGTGAATCCTTGATTACGGTAATAGAAAATATCTGAAGAGCCATCGTGTGATTTTAATTAACATGTATTATGCCACTAATGAAATGCCCAAATGTTGCATTACTTGAAAGAAATTGTTGGTTAGTTATGCTATTATTATATTATTTCATTGGCTATTCTCTTTGAACATCTCTATTATTCAGCAGTAAATAAAACAAAGTGCGTACATAAGTTTGTAAATTTTATTTTTGTTTGCGTTTTTTTACTCTCTATGAACTTATTGAAATGAAAAGTTGCCAGAGGTGAGTTTTATACGTTTGCAATAGATAACATTACAGTTACATGAATATGAATGACCTACTGATATTAATGATATTCTCTTAAATCACTTTCAATTGTATCGTTCTCAAACTTTCTAAGATTTTCAATACGTCCTTTAGAATGCTTTACAATCCGCCTAACATGAAAGAGTCAGAGGTAGTAATAAGCAAAACCAGTAAAGCTATTAACCGATGTAAAGCCTTATATCCAAATTCATTGTCTATTGAGGCACGATGTGTACCTTATATTATGTACATTTTTAACAAGCACACTCGTCTTATGCAATATGGTGGCATTTTTTTTTTGTCTTCTGTCCAAGACTGGGCAAAGTTTTAATTTTGCAGCCTCCATTTTTGCAATTGAATTTTTTTCTGAAGACTTATCAGTAGAATACACATGTTTTGTGGTTTTTTAAAATAGCATAATAAAATAGCATATTAAAATAGGTAATTTCTTATAATAAAGTAGAATTTTGTGATTAAATTACTATTTACTATTTTGGTATTCCACATGTGTTACTCACGTTAGCAAGATATTACTAGTGATTTCAAATATACTCCTTTTTGATATGTGTACTCTTAGAATGGGCAGTTCATAGTAGAACAGAGTAGTAAACAAATTTTGTTGAAATAATACGATTTCTTGATGGGCACTTTTAAATACTCTCAAGTGCAGTGTTATACTCGAACATCCTTGTGACCGAGGTAGAATTCGAGCTAAGAAACTTTTGTAGATATCAATTCTCTAAACGTCCATAATAAATTTTGAAAACTTGGGCCATTGTTAGATGCCTTTTTATAAGGATTACTCAGATAGTCTCGTTGTAAGCATACATATGCAATTGATTAGCAAATTTTACTGCGAGTACCGTTAATACATGAAAGAGAAATAACATTGATAAATCAGTACAACAACTAAAGTCGGGCAGCCATTCAAAACTAGGAGTGGGGGATAAGATAGTTCGAAGCGACTTCAAAGTTTGCGTATTTTTAACTGCAGCGTCATTTTCATAAACTTGTGCAAAAAATGTTCCTCCATACGTGTACGTGAAAATTATAACACGTGCATTGGGTGGCATAAACTTATGCGATCGACTATCGAAGTGGAATGGATACAAGAAAATGGGCTGTAAGAGTAAAGTTTTCTTTAATTTTTTGACTTGGTGATGGATAACTGTTGCGAATTGTACATACTTAGATGCATGTAAGAAAATATTAAATGTTTATTTCAATGCAAGTTGAATATGGCTACAGATATGATGGAGTATGTTAATGTGAGACTTGTTCCAATATTTTTAGAAATTCACACCAAATCACCTCCAAGCACCTCCTACAGACAATGAACGCAAGTCCTGAAACGAACTTTAAGCTAATAGTCTGGATAATGTAGGTCAACAATCTACAAAATCTTTGTCTCTTACAGTGCCATATGTTTGGAACGCAATATTTTTTTACCATCTTTTTTCTGCCATATTTTTAAGGCGTTTAGTGTTCATTAACAATATAATTTAAACTAAACTCCACAAATTTATGTTCGTCTTTCTTTGGTACTAGTTTACATTAAAAAAATAAAAATAAAGTAACATCATTTATCTACGGAATAAAAAAAAAATTTATTAAAAATATACAAGAGCAATGGATTCTTCCTGTCTAGGTTTTATTTGAATTTATTCAAATAGGACCTTTTATTACGAGTTTAAGCTTATTAGACAACAAATTGCGTAGTTGGAGATGATTAGCAATTCTTTCAACCTTTAAGAGTCTTTGAACTCCTGCCTTGAGTGACAGCTCTGTTAGGTTTTTGACGAAATATGCAATAAAACGCAACAACGGAAGTCACAGGGGGCACGTTGCAGTGAAAGGCAAAAAATCATTTGAGTGAGAACCATTCTAACTAAAACGTCGAGGGTTTGTTTTATACCATTTTTCGAAACTCTCATCTCGGAAGTTAAATCTACAGATAAGAGCAAGAATTGGACTTTTGGATATAAACGCTAGAAAGTTCAAAAGTTCTTTAATCAGAATCTGTACTCTATGCAATTTAGGTTCTTCCGAAAATACGCTACACTTCATTGGTATCTGAAATAAAATTTTTTTTTAGATTTTTTTCTAGATTTTAAAATGTTATGATACTTTTTAAACTTTTGCATAATTTTTTAATTAAACTAAGGTTGCACACTGATATAATCAATACGGTGTATTTAATTTTGTGTTTGTCTATTTATAGCAGGGTTTGTACAGAGAGAATTCACACATATTGTCGTCGATCAGACTGCGGCTAGTGCACATGTTTGCGGATGCTATGACATTTTTTTTTTCAAAAAATATTTTAAATACACAATATTTTAAAAATGCCTTTATTAAAATCCTATGGCTTCTATGTTCTTAAAGAACATTTTAATAAATTTAAATGATAAGGAAAGAGAGCAGATTTTTTGTAATTTTTTTTTGTAATTTTTTTTGGAAAAATTAAAAGGTTTGAAGAAATTTATGAACCAACAAGTAGCTCCTACTAAATATTCAAAAACATTCCCTAATTTTTGAGTCAAAGATGTATAACTATATGAAATGAAAATCAAAATAGCGTATATTACTAACATTTTTCTTTGATAGTAAAAAAATAAATTCTCTCAATTTGTTCTCTCTCTCCTACTCACTAATACACAACAAAAAATTTGTTGGTAACCCCTGATTTATAGGCAATACATATAGATATGTATGAGAGTTGTATGTGTACGGTATTGTTAAAAGAATAAACTGGGAATTTCCCTTTTTATTAACTGGTTCAGTTTATTAATTACGGTGCAATGATTATTGAGTGATTCGAACGTTTAAAATTCATACTAAATTCAATTTCACACTTTATTTTGGGAAAAAGAAAAGGAGAGACACAATATCCTTAGAAACAAACATTAAAATTATAGAACTGATAGATATGTAACGATAAAAGTGACGTCAAACGATGCAGAATGATTGATCGTACATTCATAATTTATACTTCAGTTCATTATTTATTATTTTTTGGATCATTTTGTTTCTTTTTCTGTAAATAATTCAATATTTTATTTTTGTTTATTTTTATTAGAAGTTTTTGTTTTTATTGTTTAAGAAAATGAAATAAATATACTTTTGTTGATTTTCTTTATTCGATTTTGCTTTAATTTTTCAATTAAAATTTGAATCCATGCGGGTTTTCAGGATTTTGGAATGAATCATTAATTTTTATATGAAGTTAGAGTATCGTTTTATCTATCTATCGCATAAAACGAAACCTGAGTGTATAATACTTAGCATTTTTACTTTAAAACTAGTTTTAAGACATAAAAGGAATACAATAATAACAAATTTCATGTCAATCGCATAATAGGACAGTCTAATAAAAGACACTGTTCTAACACTTGGAATCAAAACCTTTAGCTTTGTATCGACTACACGAGTTAGGCATAAAATTCCGGGGTTATGTTGTTCCATTCTCACCCACTACCTTGTTTCAACAGCTCCATTCTGCTGTTGCTAGATTTATAGAGATTATCGGCAGGTTTTTCCCAAGCATGTTCAATAATGTTGAGACCAGGAACCTGTGCCAGTGTTTGGAGTAGTTTTGAACAATTATGCTTAAGCTACAGTTTCGCAACGAGCTTTTGCATTTGTTCCATGTGGGTTAAATTTACTCTCATAAGTAAAAAGTTCCTGTCTAGGAAGGCACTATACTGGTAGTCCTTAAATATGTTAGTAAATTTAATCTACATGGAACACATGCAAATATTTCCATTGAAATGGAAAAGTTGGCAGTTGAATAATCTCATACCTAGTGTCCAATTATACGTTTTAGCCGGTGTATGTATATTAGGATGTCGCTTAAAATTCAAAGTCGGAATATTTTTACACATGCCTCTTTAAACTTTAGAAACGACATTATTGTCTAAAAAAATATTGTTTTATCACCGATAACCAGTGCCGACTAAAAACCTAAAATTGAGAGTTTCGTTAGCCCCTTCATTCGTGATTTTAAAGGTTATTAGTGATCCGTTGCTTATTGCATAGAGATGTAGGTAGAGGTTACGGTTCGAAATCAAATAAATAGTGAAAAATTTCCATCTAATAGGCAAGTTCTTGCTGTCTTCTTTTAAAACATTCGTGTAGCCAAGTTGACTGTTAAAGAAAGGAGTGGAGTATGTTTTGAAGAAAGAAAGGTAAGAAATTCCACTAATTGTTTTGGAGAGAAAAATTGGGAAGAAAACTCAGGCCACGTTCACAAAATCGTGAAAAATAATTTAAAATTTGCCTTGATAACTTATTTAATATTGCACATGCTGAAGCCCTTGAAATAGTGATTATTGAGGAAGACATTTAAAAAAAATTGATTCATACACACATTCAATGATACATACATATGTGTAGGCATTAGAATTTGTCTTAGAAAAGCCTTTATAAATTTGTCTACATCAATACTAATAGTTAATTGATTGTCTACTCAGACGAAAATAAGTAAGGCACAACCACTTAATACACCATCACAGTTCTGTTTTAGTTTAAATAAATGAAAATTTTACCACCTATCAATGAACTTTAAAACCTCAAAAAATCGTATATGATATATGGTTATTGAAAAATTTGGGAATGCAGAAATATAAGGGAACAGTCATTAAAAAAACTCAATAAAAATATTGTGTTTATTCGAACTAGAAGCATCTATAACAAAATGTGTTCATACAAACTGTCTGCATATCATATGATCATTTTTCCGCTTCAGATATAATAACTGCTGGACAAAAATTCATCATCATCCGCAATTTGTATGAAAGCATACCTTTTTCCATTGGAAATGTTATCAGATTCTTCGTTTTTCACGGGTTGGCTAATTGTTATTCAAACCTATAACTCCAAAGTTTGTCGAAAAAGTTCACGCGATTTCCGCATAAAAACTCATACAATGATCTAAATTTAGCCAACAACTAGATGAAACTATGTAGGTGCTACTGTTCTATTAAGGAAGGATACAATTCTTACAATTAAGATGCTTACTTTTTAACGAAAGCAAAATGTCCGTTAGCTACATTTAATTTAGAAAAATAATAATTTAAAATAGTTCCATTATCAGATGTAATAACGTAGAGTGGACAAGAATTCTGACAACAGATGCAATTGAAGCGATTACATAAAACGTTTAGGATACATTGCGAGTAGATAATTAAAAAATATTACTGCATCGTGTACGCCTCCCGTTTTTGTAATCTTTCCCGCTATTACGTATAATACAGCAAACTATCTATTTTTTAATTTTGTATCAGCTGACTTGAGTTTGAAATAGCACACAGTTACTTCGAAATGTTTTTAATCCCTTCAACCTTTATGTCAACAGCAGAAATATTATACTGACGTCATCAGCAAGCATATATGTATGTACATATATATACGGGAACTAACAAGTTTCTAAGTATATTTCTATTTTGTTTTCATTTTGTATGTGTTTGTGCTTTTTTTAATTTATTTTTATGAACTTAATTAGAATAACGGTACTTCTATCAAAGACTTATACATTTTACTTTGGTTTCATATATGAATGAATGAATATTTACATTATAAATTGTAAATTGTAAATTTTACTATAAAGAAACACTTGATTCAGTTTCTTAGTTTTAATAAGTGATTAAAAAAATAAAAATTTTACAGGAAAAAGTGTTGTGATACGGTTTATTACGGCAATTAATTATACGAGATGGTGAATGGGCGTTACAAATAAGAGCTCTTGATTATGGGAACCAACAAGAAAGAGTATATTCGGTTAAGGCTTCAAAAAGATAATAGTGATGATGAAACATTTATATTTCATGGTATTACAGAGGAAATCGAAGACGAAGTAACTTCAGATTACTCCGGCGTCGAAAAAATTCAATTACCAGATTATATCCTGAAAGAAGAACGTAAACATGATGAAGAATGCGCTGAAATATCCTATGAGCAGGCTATCTATGTAAGCGGAATAATTTGATCTATTTTAGCACCACATGCTGCTAAATTTCGTGCTTTTAATATTTTAATTTATTGAAAACTCTTAAATCTTATCTTTTTTATGATTCGATAGGAAAAAAATTACCACATCCATTACTTGATTTGGCCAATTTTATTCAAACATCAGAATTTGTTAGGCAGTACTTTTTTTAGTGAGGGAGGATATCATTTCAGGGAGATAAGACATTTATAGATAGATAGATACAGAGTTTTTAAAATTAAATACATACCCGGGGATATAAATTTAAAAGCAAATATTTCTTTATAAGCAAACGTGAAAGTTTTCTTTGTAGTCCTACGATGAATTATTTTGAAGGAAAGATAAAAATTTTTTTAAATGACAATGTGTGTCTGCTTGTAACATCTTTATTTCACTTGTAATTGATGATGAGCCGCCTTACACTAGTAGGTAGTGTATGGGCCCCAGATCCGACATCAAAACGAAAATATGAAAAAAATATTTCTTCGGCGACGTCCTCTCAACAGATTTTTGGGAACAACTTTGGGAGCAAATAAAATTGCCATTAAAAATTTATAAAAAATCTGTCGTTCCATGTGGACTTTAAACTGCTGGTCCTGCCACTCGTGTATATAATCAACATACACAACCTAAGTCGTGTGAGAAACTAGATCGTAAACCTAACTGTAATGTCCAATTATGTATGTATGTATGAATTCATAAAAAATATTTTCAAATTTTCAAACGAATTTGCATATTTCTTATAATTTAATTTTACTTTTTATTTTTTGATTGTACGTTTCTCTTCAATAAGTATTTTAAGCTTTTATTATAAGCTTAAACTTTTATTATTTTATGTTGTATTGGCATCACTAATTTCCTTTTAGTTTGCTCACAAAAATAGAAAATATTCTAAGTTGGGCAGAAACTGCTTAGGTTGTTGTCTTGGATTATTCTGTTCTGCCTTCAGTATAATCGTTTTCATATGGCAGCCTTCTGTTGTCTGTCGTCTGTACAATGTGTTTATACCCACCCCTTAAACCTATCAAATTTGCATGAAAAATGAATGCAACATTTTGCTGCATGTAAATTTTAGATTTTTGGGTTAATCCTAAAAGTATGCTTTAACTTTTCTGTTAAATTTTTCATATTATATGGAACTACCATAGATCGTCATCATTATTTTTGTTAACTAACACTGAAAGAAATATTTATTTAATGAATTTTTCTGAATTTATTTGTTTGTTTTCACAATTTATTTTCTGAATACACAATAAAACTTTTCAAATACACATTATTACATAAGAACGATTTCAATAAATATTTTTGTAAGTTTTTTATTAATTGGATTTTAATTTTTTCGTAATATTTTTTTTTCATTTATAATTTTTTTTTTATTAGTTTTACATAATAATGCAAGTAATATAATATAGTCATGTATAATAATAATAAATACGAGTAATTGATTTATTTTTTTTTAATTATAACTATAATTACTTTGATTCTATTACATTTTAATATAAAAAGCATTTTTTAATATATCGAACGATTAAAAAAACCTTAATTAAACAAATAATAAGTCTAATAAACTAAAATAAAAAATTAAATGAATTGTAATTATAAGTAAGGAACTACAATAATGCGTTTGTATTCCTATAATAAATAAAAATTATTAAAATTGTATTATGCTATGTTGTAAATACGTTTTTCTGAATATTTTTTTAATTAAAAACTATCGATAGAGGTAAGAAAAAAACAAAAAAAAAAGATGCTTCGATTTATAATACTTTTTTAATGCCCTATTATAAAACATTAACATTATAATTTTAATGAAATTGTTTTTTGTTTAATCCTTCAATTTAGTTTTCTTTTTTATTATTTATATTATTTTATTATTATTATTATTATTATAATTATTATATTATTATTATTATTTTGCTTGTCTTTTTATATTTACCATTAGATTTTCGTCATTATTCTTATCGTTTTTTATTTTATTACTTTAACATGATAATTATTATTGTCATTTTTGTTTAGTTAACATCATTAATAATAATTTTCCTCTGCTTTTCAAGTCAATTTTTCTATATGTGGATTATATGCTTTAGTTTTCTATGCAGGCATAAATATAAGTCCCTATAAATTAATTAAGAATTTAATTGGAAATAAAGTGGATCTAAACAATTTTAAATAGAACAAAAATTTTCCAAAACAAAATGTCATTTAAGTTACTCCTACTAATTACTGAAGCAATCAAAATAAAATAGAACGAATTCTGTTGCAAATTATAATCAATCTAAACCTTTAACTGTTATTAAAATGTACTTAATGTGTCTCATTTTAAATGATTTGAAGATCTCGTAAGAAAACTATTATACCAAAAATATATACAATATTTACTTGAATATTTTTCAAAGTTTATTTAAATTTAATGATAAATAAATATATAATTAAGAAATTAAATTGATATAAATAACTACATAAAATAATTATAAAATAAAATTAATTATATTGAAATAATTCTAAGATAATATCGTCTGAATGAAAACTACACATGAGTTATGGAATAAAAATAAAATCAGTATAATGAAAAGCAACAAGTATTGTATTTGAATTGTTTTATTCTTTATTTTTTTTTTCTTTTTCTTTCTAGTATATCTATAAATTTTTTGTTTTGTTTCCAAAATAAATAATAGAAATAATGCTAATTTAATTGTAAAAAGAATATTTTTCAAAATTTTAGGATTACGAGACAAGTGATAAAAGCCAAACAGTCTTTAAAAAATAAAATACACGCTTAAATATAAAAAAAAATTAATTATTATTGAACAAGAATAAGAATAACATATTTTAACTTGCAGCATTATTATTCCGATTATAAATTTAATGTTTAAGGAAGAGAAAGAAGGGACACATATGAGAATGAGAGAGTAAACTTTAAATAAACAAATAAATTTACAGTAGCCAGATATGTATGCATGTATGTATGTATGTTATAGATATCAAACAATTTGAAATGGACAAAAGGGCGATTAAATATCGATATGATTGAAATCAATCGTAACGTAATAGAATTTTAATATTATATTGAAAGTAATATTAAAAAATTCTTTACAACTTTTCTCAATTTCAAATAGTTTTTATTTTGAAATCGTTCGTCATACATATCGGACTAATTAAATGTAGAACAAAATTTAATATTACAAAAGAATATTTTTTTTTATTTTTCTTAAAACAAAACATAAATTAAAAATTTTGATTAACAACAACATTTGGAAACAATTTTTAATTGCAATTGGGCAAATAATTCTCGTTCAATATGCGGTGTAAAAATGCCAAAGGTTTCGTTTTTAATTCGATTTCAAGCCTTTTACTTCTCCTGAATTTTTTTTAACACATCTACATATTTATATCGCTTTATTTAACACATTCTATTTAACTATAACTATATTCTTCCGTAGTATTCGAGTTTAGTATTCGAGTCCTATAGTTTTATGGACGTTTTCTTTTTTTTCTACCCACTGTCTTAAGTTTTCAGTATTTTGTTATTTTTTATATTTTTTTTTTCTTTTTCTTTTTCTTTTTGTAATATATATTATTAAACACATTAAAACATTGTACAATTATAAAAGTAAAAGGTTTATAGATTATTTTTGTCCAATCAAAACGATTAGGGTGTATTTGGTGATAGTGAGTGATGCTGAGAAAATTTTTTTTCGACTTCTTTATGTAAATGTGTTAAAAAAAAATTATTTCTTAGTTTTGATGAGATTTTGTGTGTTTTTTTTTTAATTGTGGGCGTGTAACTGTACTAATATTTTTATCTGTGTCTACGTTTGTAGGGTAATTGAAATCGAGAGAAATTTATATGGGTACGTAATTTCCCTTGGGCTTATAGAACAATTGCCCTCGCAATAGACGTCGGCGAATTTCGGCAAGCAAAAGTCGTTTCTCCTTTTGAATTTTCTTAAGGACACCTTTGTTTTCTTGTGCTCTGCGTGAGAGATATGGCAAAACTTCTTGAACGGGACCATATGGTATATATTTGTAGGCCGAGTAACCAGCTTGACCTGAAATTCAATAAATAATTTAATATGATTTCAAAATAAACGGTAATCGAAATTATATTTTAGCAATATTTTTAGTTTATTAAAAAATAATTAAAACATTTCTTTAAAATGATCCACTCGAAAATCAGTTTACAATTGTTAATAATTCTTATTGATTTTTTTGATAACAAAAAGTATTTCCGTCAAGTCGACATCCCACTACTTAAAACGTACGATATTCACAACAACTAACAAATGCTTTATAGATTATGTATAAAGTAAGGTGGCTAAAATGATACTTAATAAGTAGTATAATAAGTTTACAGAATTCTAAGAACTCCAACTCAAGTCGACCCTTAGATCAGCTAGCCCATGAATGGTCTCTATCTAAACTGGAACGTGGAAATAACATCAAAGATTCAAGAAAACTCATTTGAAATAGTCAGAAAGATGCTTTACGTAACAGGTATACTGAGTAGGTTAAAAAAATCAACCACACTCAGTCATTGGGGAATTTATCCTCCATATAAAACACTAATCGCCGTCAAATTCCAAAGAAAATTACACGTAATGCTATACGCTAATCTTAATCGCTTCATTGGAGCAAAATTATATATTCTAAGGGACTTTACAGCCACAGTCATACATCTATTCATCTTTCTATTCATGGCATAATCAGCAAACACGGCTTTGAGGTTTTTGACAATTGTAATAACGTCCGATTTATTGTTCTACTCGCGGTGGATTTTTCTTTATTTTTTTGTGGGATAAGCTAAGTGTGCCTTCCTTATTACCAATTATTTGCTAATCGTTAAGGAATTATCAACGTCTATAAAATAAGTGGAATTATGAATGAGCAGAAGGTGAAAATGTAAACAGCTCTCAGATAGAACTTGGATAAAGATAACATTCTGGCGGCGTAAGCTCCATCTTAATAATAGCTATAGTACCACCATGCGGTGGTCCTCAGACGCCCTCGAAGAACTTAAACATAGTATGTCAACAATAACCGCGAGGTCATATGCTCAGCTAAGAAAAGGATAAAAGAAATTTCATAACACACTATGTATCTTTCGCAACGATATTAGAGGAAAGGACAGGACCATTTCATCAGTTATTTCACCCTACAATATCTGATGCAGAACAAAAACTCTAGGCACAAGGAACTAAGAATTAATAATCTGTAGGGTCTGAAAGCACTCTACTGAAATTAAGCCTTCGCCGATGGCCATCACCCTAACCGGAATAATTTGAATTGCCAAAAAATTCTTGACCGCAAAAACCCATCACCACGACTAATGCATTTTTATTTTGGTAATCAATTTCGTATTTATATTTGTGGTTACGACTCAAATGTTTATTTTACAATAAAAATCCTTAGATAGGCCCATTTTAAAATCAATATATTTGGAATGTACAGAGATAGAAAAATATTTCGGTTTTGTCCTAGGTTAGAATAGAGTATGTATTAAACTTTTTTACTTCAGATATAACTTTTGTTTGAAAGTTTAGTATTCGTTCTGTTTGAATGTAGAAATATTATCAACTATTCCAACCTACAGTTCTTGACTAATTGCTACTCAAATAAACAATCTTGTGAACCAATTTTGCAATAAAATTCGCAAAATATTCTAAACTGTAACCGAATTTTTTATACGATGCTGCAGTATTGTGTAATGAACCATGGATATACATATGATTTAAGAGTCTAATTTAGTAAGACAAGAGCAATACAGTGATCAGATGTCTAAGCCGTTTATAATCGACGTTGGTGTTCGTTGGTATGTGCTTATCATCATTTAATTTCTTGATTGTGAAAATAACTTTGATTACGCCGATTATATTTGTTTACTATCTATCTCATAATTTCCAGTACATGAAGAATAAAATAAAGGTGTCGCATACAAATGCCTCAAAGTCAGCCTGTGCATCAACTTCAACAAGACAAAAGTAATGACGAAATAATGAATGCCACAAGTACTCCCTATCTCACTTTCAATTGCAACACCATAAGAGCACCATATAAGCACAAAAAAACAATAGCACAAATGCAGACATGGTCCGTCAGTAAGACGTGAATGTTTACTGTCTTATCCAGACATCTAAAAACACAGATGTTCAACACTTATGCTCAACCCCTGCCCTGAAGCATTAGGAAGTGAACTATTTAGGATCAAACTGGCCTTTTTTTCATTACTTAAGGATCATATTTCTTATAACTTGAATACATTTTATTTTTACGCTTACCTAATGGGAAAGTAATATAATCGCACATGCCTAACAGTTGGCCGAAACAAATAACTTTGTCTTCAGGAGAAATACCAATTTCTTTCATTTTTTCAATGGCGTAACGAACGGTGTCTTCATTGTGAGAAGCTACCATAATACCAATCTTCTTAGCATCGTCGCCATTATCTTTGAGTATCTAAAATTGGAAACGAACGATCAAGAAATTATTTTTAAAAATTAAAAGAGAAAGAGAATCCAACCTTAATTCTTCTCAGGCATTCTGTTAAAGTCTTATGATACATTTCGGTTGTAGCCTCATAATTAGGATTCACTGGATCGGGATAGCCAAGTGCACTGGCCCTTGCTCGTTCCTGTTCCATATAGGCACCTCGTACCAATTTTGCACCAAAATAGAAATTTTGGCGTTTCGCTTGTTCCAAGTCCGTGTTGACCTATTTAAAATAAAATCCATCTATTAAGAATAAGTAATTAGATAATAAACGATGATTTATACCTCACGATAAGCTTCGCGTAAATAGCATTGGTATGTATTAAATACAATCGCTTTGTCCTTATTGTATTTACGCATCATTTCCAAAGTAATGCGTGAGATAGCGGGTTGGAAATAAGTCTGTTCAGCATCTATCATTATACGAACATCCAATTCCTCGGCGGTCTACAATAATTTGTTTATTCATAATATTTTCACTTTAATTTCTTTAATTTATGTGAACAACAATCAGAGATATTGTTCAACGTTATTACCTTAACAATAGTATTTAGGCGACGTATCATATTTCTAAACATTTCTTCCTCCTTGGGCGGAATTTGTGAGATCAAACGACGCATTTGACCTGTTTTGGGATCGGGTACTCTAAAAGTATCACTCAATTGTGAGTCCTCATTAACGATACCAGACCAGGGGAACAAATGCAATATACTGTTGCAACAAATTAATCGATTCTATTATTAATTAATTACAAATTAAATTTCAACTTTAATTACCCTTCTTTATCGGATGTAACGTTCTTAAGAAATTCTTTAACATTTTTGTTGTCAGATCCCAAACTTTCATAATATTTTTCTAAATCCTTAATAGTCTTGTGATGAGTTAAAACATTGCCCTGACCGCCAACCAAGTCTTCCATATATTTACGCGTGCGCATAATAACTTCAGAAAGTTGCAACTGTAAATAAATAAGTACAAATAAAAAAAAATCATTTAAATCAAAAAAAAAATAATAATAATAATAATAATAATAAAAAACGTCCGTTCAAAGCAAACGTCTGTTTACTGAGTACACACGTATATTATTGTCGGTTTTATTGAAGATATACGTATGTACATATGTATGTATGTAAATACATTTGACTATAATAGTCTTAAAAAATAAATTGTTATTTAAATATAAACTAGCTATTGTTTACCTTTTTAATATTAACAAAATTGCCAGATTTGACGATTTATCGTCATTTTGACGATTTTATGCTTCAAAAAACCATTTTGATGATATGGCGATTTACACCCTTATTTTGACGATTTTTAGATATCAAAAATTATCATAATTTTCTTTACTTTTGTACATTAACAGTCAATTTATTTACTTTGCAATTGTTATTTTTGTTGATTTAGGTTAGAAATAACAAGGAGTAAAGTATTATATTTTTAAATTCTTTACGTGCACCTGTGGTGATACTATATAAAATACTAAATAACCTCAATAAAAAAAAATGCTAAATAACATCAATAAAAGCGAAGTTAAGAAACTTAAAAATAAATTGATCCGATATTTAAAGAAATATGGTAAGTTCGGCAAATATCTGCAAATATCCTAACATTAACCAGCAAACAATAGCAATACCAAGAATTTTTAAATAAGATTTGCACTTTTCTTCTTCAACTTCTTCTTACCATTTGCCGTTGAAGACCATTTTTAATTATTCGAATACATCTTCTAATATTACCGAAGACCAAAGGCAAGTAACAATTTTCTTTTTTTTTTGTTCTACCAACACAACTCATTCAGTGCATTGTGTTGGAACTATGAAAATATATTATTGGAAGCAGGAAAGAGGGAATAGTGTTTGTGGAGTCTAAATTTGAAATCCATTGTACCATAAGTGACAGGAAACATTTCTGCAGGGAGGAAGTCTCACATACGAATAGTCCGAAAAAGAACGAATTGTGTCTGTAATGCAGTATGCGATCACTGGCCAATAAAGCACAAACGGAGGTGTTCTTCGAGAATCACGAGTGTTACGTAGGAATACATGATTCTCGAGAAGAAATCACCTTATTTCGCTCGAGCAAAATTCTTTGTAGTGGCGATGGAACAGTGAAACATAAGTAACATTAGCACGATGCTCTAATGAACCAATGGAGTTGGATACTCTACCGTCATTAACGAGAACCTTCGTCCATTTCTGTAAGCTGCCGAGAAGTCTCAAAATAGACGTTCAGGCGCAGGTTCATACATGAGAGTTGTATTAGATACTCGGCAGAATATAAGTGGTGTAAATAGGGAGATGAAGTGAAATATTTCTTGCACCGTCTTAAGAAGTCTAGGCACTGAATAATGTGTCGGTTCTAGTGAACATCACACTGAATTTTCCTGATCAGAGCCTCAAGGGCTTCTGATCCCCTATTATTTACAACACCCGTAAATATATGTGACGCAATACTATTGCTGGGTTTATGTAATGATTTTTTTACGAATTCAATAAACTTCTTTGACGATTTTGATGATTGTTTTTCTAATATTTGACGATTTGATGATTCTGGCAGCTATGAATATTAAATATATATACAGTGAGCGTCAAAAGAAACTGTACACTATGGATAAAATTCTAACAATCACCAAACTATGTACACTAAGAATACACTATGGATAAAATTCTAACAATCACCAAGCTATGTACACTATAGATACAATTCTAACGATCACCAAACTCAATTTATACCACTTAAGGAGAGTGCCCGCAAAAATTTTACAATATTTCGAAATTGTTTATAATTTTTATTTGTTTGTTTGTTTTAATTTTTTATAAAGTGAAAATGAAACAATTTTAAAGAAAATAGCGGTAATTTATTTAAATATATTTGTTAATGTACAGTTTCTTTTCACGCTCACTGTATATAATATTATATATAATGAAAAGGTAAATTTTTTCCCCTAATGTAGTATTTGTTTCTGAGTTTAATTTATTATCATTAATTTTGTTCACCATTACATACATACATAATTGGCCATTACAACCCTTCAGTCAGAATTACGGTCATGTTTTTTATACATGAGTGGCGGGATCTACAGTTTAAAGTCGACTCCGAACGACAGATTTTTGAGAACTTTTCATGGCAATTTTTTTACTCTCAGAGTTTTGCCAGAATTCTGCTGAGAGGAAGTCGCCGAAGAAATATTTTTTCATCGTTTTTGATGTCTGACCGCGGATTCGAACCTTGGCCTTTCGTCTAATAAGTCAACGCACTACCTACTAGACTATGGCGACTACATTGGGATTACTTTAATATCGACTAGAGTTTTAATTCAATTTCAAATCGGAATATGTGCGTATTTCATGATAAGAGACTCGTATGTATTCAATAAAAAAAATTATATACAATATATATATATACAGTCAAAGAACCGTTGTATATAGACTATTGTCCACTGATTTCTATTTTTTCCCACCTAATTTTTATTTTTCCCCAATAATGTCTGTGTTATATTTTTTTCATGTTCTTTTTGTTCTTCAAACAATTTTGATTGTAAATGCCTTAAACAATGTAAACATCTTTTCCAATTTGACAAACATTAACGGGAGCAACATATACCGGTGTATGTAGACTTTTTCCTTTGAATGTATGTATTTACATTGCTTCAAATAAATCTCAGTACATTTAGCAGGAGGAGGCAATTCAGCATTTGGAATTGTTTTTAAGTTTTTTTTTATATAAAAAATAAATGAAACCTTTTAAATAAAATTTTTGTTTTTAGTTATTAAAAGCACAAATTAATTAAGCTTTTAAAACAATTTTGCTTTATTCAACTCTGGTAAGTAGTTTTTGAAAAATTGCGTACATAATAGGAAAATAACAGGATCATAGTAAATAGTGGAAAAGAAAATTGCAGGCCTAAGATATAAGCTAATCCAATATTTTCGATTAACATACAGTTATACCATATAGACGAATTATTTAGCCTCTAGAAACCTCCCATAAAAACAGTGCAATACACAATTTTTATGCACCTCATCACACAGAATGGGCATCGCCTAACGGAAAACAAATTCGATTCTAAAATACCCACAAACAGACAATAGACAAAAGCAATAAATATACAATGTAAGTAAAAAGAATTAAAAAGCGCTTAAAATAACGGCATTTTCTAAGGTTTGATACGTATTCCGAATTACTAATGAAAATTTTAAAAATAAATTCAATATTTTTAGATACTTATCGATCTTAATACAATCGATAGATAATTATTGTGAAAATCTAAAAACTTAAACAATACATCCATACATAAATGGTCATTATAACCCTTTAGTCAGGATTACGGCCAAGTTTCTCATCCCACTTATGTCGTATGAGTTTATTGTGATACATAAGTGCCGCGACCTACAATTTATAGTCGAATCCCAACGACAGGTTTCTGAGTATCTTCTCTTGGCAATTTTATTTACTCTCAGAGTTTTTGCCAGAAATCTGCTGAGAGGAAGTCGCCGAAGAAATATTTTTTCATATTTCGCTTAGTTAGACTTCAACTTTGGGGAACGGCCAGCAATTCTAATATTGAAATACTTCAACGTTACCAGTCAAAAACTCTGCGACTCATTGTCAACGCTCCATGGTTTCTGTCGAATTTTTCAAATTCACAATGACCTCTCCATTCCAAAGGCATAGAAGAAATAATAAAGTTAAGTGAAAACTATTTAGGCAAGCTAATTCACTCTTCTTGATCACACCAATGAAATAAATCGACTGAAAAGACACCACATTCTGGATTTACCATTTCGAAATTAATTAAATATGTAAATATGTTTATACTTCATTACTATTAATTTATAGATAAAATTTTCGTAACGTACATAACGTTATTGGTCTCAATGGAGTTCAACAAATATGTCAAATAAATATTGTATCAAATTTGCTTATTATCCCAAAGGGATAGATTGTAAATAAAGTGTTGAGAAAGAAAAAATATTTCGCTTAGTTGGATATGTCTGACTTAGGGTTTGAATCGAGGCTGCACGTCTAATAAGCCAACACGCTACCTACTAGACTACGGCGACTACCAAAAACTTAAACAACTCCACATCTAACGGTGAAAATCTGGTATATGTTGCACGGACATGTATTAAAAAAGGTACGAAAAAAGTACAATTCCACAAGAGAAGTGTTCATGAAGCATCAAGGAGGACATCCGACAAAAACTTTCGCACGAGATTTTGGAAAAACATGTCGCATTTTATTTGCATTGGTAGAATAGCACAATTCGGAAACGGGCACTAGAAAATTATTTGACAAGTTACAGTTTAGCCGAAAAACCATTGTTGAAAAGAAATTAGAAATTAATTAGATACTATAAAGTTCAGTTACGTAACTTTAACTTTATCAGACATGATAATTTTGTAGTTGTTTAGACTTAATTGTGCCAAAGAACACGGCGAATAATCCGCTGAGAAATTGAGCACAGTTTTCTTTAGTCATGAACTAAATTCATCCTAGTAAAATGTAATGAATTGTACATATTGAGGCATATGCCTGGTAAGGAAACTACATCCAAACAATTGTAAAAAGCATGGCGGAGGCAATTCCAGTAGGTATGGTTTTTTATTTATACACCAGAAGCTATAAAAATTAGACCAAAAATATGCAAAAACCAATGGAAATGCTGAGTAGAATACAAGAAGTTGATTAAAAAACCCATAGAAGCCTTTCATTGGAATATAAGAGAGTAATAATGCGAGAAAGCGACTTAAAATTTGAAACGAACTGCTTGAAACACTGCAATCTGAATGGGGACATATCTCGGAATACGTTACTAATGGACTAATTGAACTTATGGCGTTCCTACATGTTGGGGTTATGAATAAATACAGTTTCATACAAGAAATACTAATTTATTATTTTTGTTTTGAATTGCCTTGATTTAAAGACCAAGATTTTCTTTTTTTCTGATATTTGAATTTTAATGTATCGGAAATTTAGCAAATTCCAAATCCAGGGGTTTCTTAAAACTTGTCCCGGGATTTTCAGGATTGTAAATTTATATGTACATTATAAAGTAAGAAAAAAATTTGTTTATGTCATTGGTTTTTATTTAATATTAAGTTAAATAACATCCATATGCATAGGTTTTCAAGTGAATATTGACTTGATTAATTGAGTATTCTATATAACTCGACATCGATGATAGAATATCAGATGAGAAATTGAAGGAGAACCAATCGAAAAATGTAAAAGTCTAATAAAATCTATTAATAGAACTGATGAGTTAGATGTTCAAATTTCTAAACAAATATTTTTGTTTGTATGAGAAAGTGGTAGAGGAGAAAATTTACAAGCTGCATATAGCTATCTTGGAAACATTTTAACCAGAATTGAAGATTCTGAAAAATATTTTTCAACCAAAGCGTATGTTGGTAACAAAATCTATTGAAGGTGTAGAATATAAGTTAATGTCCGTTGTAACGTCCGTCGCCATTTGGTAGATTTAAATCTCTGCATTTCCTATCAAGTGTTAATTTCATTCTTTTAAAACTCTACCAATATTTGCTAACACGACATTTTAAATCATGTTGCGTAACTGACTTTATTTGATTGGCCAATTGGCTGAAAATTTTATGTGCTGATTTTGCCGGTTAGCAAAGATTTTGGGTTTCCTTAAATATTTTTGCTGTTTTTTAGAACATAAACTTAAGATATGTTTGTAATTTGTTTTAGTTTTAGGCTCAGGATCGCATAGCGAGAAAGAAAAATAATAAATAAGATTCAATCTCCTAAATATTAATTCATAAAAATAATAAATAAGAATTTTAATTTCAAATGAATTGAATTGAATTAAGTTAAAAGTAAATTGAGTGAAATTGAAAAACTGTATTTAATTATAAAAATTGAAATTTCTCCTAATAATAATTTATAGAAATGTAAATAAAGTACTAAAAAGTACTAAAGTATGAAAAATTTTAATTAGATCCTTCGTATTAGGTTGCCGAATTAAAAACACTTACAATATATGTACATACGTGATATATATTCATATGCACATACATATATGTGCTATACACAGTTTTCTACAAATTTCTGCATCAAAAATACAGAGAGGAATTGAAAAAAAGTTTGCAGTGCTGAAAGAATTCGCAAATATTCCTTTCGGCTATCAACCAAAAAGAGAAGCGCCATTTCGCAAAACAATACGAATCAGCCAACCAAAGTTTTTGGAGTGACATTTTTTTCAGACGGAAACGAGTTCAATATCCATGCATCGAATGAACGAGCCAATGTAATCGAAAAACCTATTTTGAGCTCTCGCCACAAAATATTTTGGGCACAGTCAAACACGGTGGGGAATTAGTTTTGGTCATAGATGGTGTATTGGATCGGTAGATCTACAAAATATATGATTTTCAAAAATTTAGATAGTATTCTTGTTGTTGTTGTACTTCTAATGATAGTCTTAAATGAAAATTGTACATGTTTAGTATATGTTTTAACCTTCATTTCATGGCATTTATGTACATATGCATGTATACATATGTAATATTAAACTTTCGGGTATAACTATTTATTTTTCTTCCATAGCCTCTATTAAATCAAAATTTTGATCATTTGTCTAATTCATTCAGCCATATTCATATAAAATAATATTCAAAATATTATATTCCATAAAAATTGTTAACACTAAGGCAATTCAGTCCTTTAACGAACGATGGGGTTAAATTCATTACGTATCTACGAAACATACCAAAAGTTGTGGACGACCCAAGGCGGTTAATTTTATAGCTGTTATACCAGTACCAAAAGTTGCACCTAAAAATATAATAAAAAAAAAGAAAAACAAAACAAAAGACAGTCGTTATTAAAAAGAATTTTAATAAAGTACATTACAGAAGCCAAAAATTAAATACTTTAACATCAACACAAATACATTATACAGAATTTGCCACTACATGTTTACCGTATTCTGTGTACGATATTCAAAATACATATGTATGGACGTCTATCTTTAGGTGTGGTCCTACTAAGCAATTATTGTATTAGAATTATTGTATCAGAATAGCGCGTAAAAAAACTCATTTGAAATATACTCGCACATACGTATAATGTACTAAAGGTACATGCATGTATGTACATTCCTTGAACGTCGGTCAACGACGAAAATTTCGTTTGACTTTGTCCGTTCAAATGATTTAAACCAAAAATACAGATCACTGTCGACCAACAGTTTATATACCAATTTACCAATTCTTTATACATATGTACGTACATATATGCATTCTGGAATAAAGAAACAGATGAACAATTTAAATGAAATAGAACACAATATTCATATTTAATAAAGAAAAATAATGATTTAGATACAGTTGTCCCTTTATCAACACGATACTTGTTTAACACCGTTTCGATATTACATGGTATTATATTTGAAGCTGTTTCGATACGACGGTTTCGATATAAGATGGTACATATTATTTGAGGGACAACTGTCTATATTTTTTAATTGCGTATTTTATTTGAAGGCCATTTTTGCCAACATACAAGTAGTGTCAACGACTCTTAAGCATAAGGCGACATATTTAATTTTTCATAAAAAGACCAATTTTAGAATTCTTTGGTCGTAAATGTTAGGAATTCACCAAGCAACACACGCTAGAAATATTTTGAGCAAATGGCGAAAAGCAGATCGACCAATGCCATCAATAATTGGAAAAAAGCATCGCACTGTATGAACTGACAGGTCTATGCACCATTATTTGGCTGACCCTAAAGAAGTAAAGAGTGAAGAAACGCATTCGCCCACGCAATAATATCCAAAATAAAAAGAAAGCAAATTTTGTGTTCCTGTTAAGTAGTTTTTAATTTTCGATTGTTATAAACCATGTTCCTTAATTTTCTTATTACTTTTTTCTTCATTATTTTTATAAAACGGTATTAAACTAAAATGTTTAAAGAAATATTAAAACTTAGTGTACGATAGTTGTTATGACTCCAGAACGCAGATATGTTACATGATACTTTACGTTTGGATAAGATGTGATAAATTTGTATATAATCGACCACATGTGTATGTATGTATAGAATACCTGCGCATATTATATTTATTATATTTTATATTCTGTAACTATTTTTAATTTTGTATCTAAGCGAACAATTACGACAATTAATTACGATACCTTTTTTTAAAGCAGAGATTTAAAAGTATGTTCTACAATATCAATAATCATATGAGTTAATGTGTATAATTTTTCTTTTATTTATTTCATATTTAATATTTATTATGCAACAAAATATTTTCATTAATTTTTTAAACTCCATTAAGAAATAAAACTTTTAAGTTTCTGCTTGCAAGCAATTGAACGCAACAGTTTACAAACACAAATGTAATATAAAAATGTAATAAAGAAAATGTAACGAAATTAATCAATTAGACAGACATTAAGGGCCAGTTTTCTACTTGAAGTTTGAATGACGTTAAACCATTAGAGAAAATTATAAATTAAAAAAAAACTTATAAATAAATCATACATATGTACATACATATATAATTTTTTTTGTCGTCTTTAGACTTTATGCTGTTTTATTCCTTCGACTTGGACAGTCTAAATAAGTGAGAAACTTAAAAATACCATTCAAAGGTCAACCCTATAATATAACGTTTAACGTTTACCTTCAAGTTTAAAACTGAGGCCTCAAATGAAACAATACTACGATTAAGTAATGCAATTAAAATAGTTTAAGGACACACATGGTTAGCTTACCCTCAGCTATACGTCGAGGGATATATTTTTCATCATCCACTTGTTTTGTTTTAATTTATTGTATTAATATTTTTATGTACGTGTTGTGTTACGTGTAATATTAGTATTAAAAAAATTTAAATAAACATTGTTTTAATAAAAACAAAAACAAAATTATATAAACGATATAAAATTTTGAAATTATAAAAACGGATTGGATTATTGATTTGAAAATGCAGAGAACGTGGTTGAAAATTAATGTGAACGAAAAATATTTAAAACGGTTACTCGTTACAGAGTATATTCAAATAGCAATCGAATAGAAACAAACAAGCAAATCACACATGAAATCAAACAATCCCAATTCATTCATAAGAATAAATTATAAAATTTTGTAATTTTATAACAATTAAATTGATTTTAAAATTATTGTTCAGTTCCAGTATGATGTTGTTTTTGATGGGAAACGGTGGATCAGGTGCACAGATGATTCAATAAGCGTTTAGTAAATGATGATTTTGATGATTAGTTAGTTTTGCCAATTGAGTTGGGAGAATGGAAGGAAAAAATAACAATAATAGAAATAAATTAGATAAAACGTAAACAAAATTTTAGTTAACAATATTTGAACATAAAATTATAAAAAAAAAAATAAATAAATAAATAAATAATAAGTTATTCAAAAATATGCATGTTTATATTTGATTAGTTTGAAAAATCAATTTATTTGTTGACATGACATTCTTTTGCTTTTCAAAAAGAACGCTATAATCTACCGTATATACATAATATAATTTATTATGTATTATAGTGTATTTATTCTATATACTTACTTATATATAGTGGCAATGATTTTATTAATAATAGTTTAAAAATAATAAATAAAATACTATTAAAGTAGCCCTTCCATATATTATTTCATTTACTTTTATTTTTTTTTTCTTCTTATCTTCTTTATAAACTTTCAATTTAAAAAATTAATTTAGTTTAGCATTGATGTAGAACCAACAAACTTAAAGAGCTAAAAATTTACTGGATTTTAACAAAATATTCAGAAGGCAATGGTTTGATTTCCAATTTAGAATTCTGTTTATTAACCTCTATACATTTAGAAACACATAAATAACCATGTCGAAACCCTGATCACTTTTACCATGATTTGATTGTTTTCTATAATCAATCTGTATCGATAACAATCATAGACAAATATTAACTTTTGAAAACTTTTCTCTCCTAAATGTAGATGTTATTTTTTCAATCATTTTAAAAGGAAAAAACTTAATTATTTAATCATTCTTAAGATTAGAGTTGTGCATTTTAATGTAAAACATATTTCTAATTTTCAATTACGTATTACATCAAATTCGGGTGTAGACACACACAGTTGATACTAGTTTGATTATCTTGATATTTAAAATATTTTATTCATGGTGCTTTAATTGTTTTTCTACTCTAATTTCTTCAAAAGTCCCTAGTTTATGGTGGTCAAATTAATACTTCTCGTTATTTTCTTGCAAAGCATATTTGCTGACAGACTAGTGCATTTCTTCTCTGCAATTATATATACATATGTATTGTATATATATATATATATGTATATGCATTCATATATTTTATGAATGAAACCATTAATGACTATTTACACCATGTAACAAAAGTGGAAATACAGGAAAAACAAAATTTAATCATTTAACAAACATTTCGTTGTATAGTTTAAATTATTTTTTTTTCCAAAATATTATATTTTTTACTTTTTCAAAAGAAAAATAATACAAATTTGTATAAATTTATCTAAAATATAAATTTATCTAAAGGCTCTGTTACAAGATTTATCACGCGAGGTAAAAATATAATATTTAGTTACATGGAAATATGCAGTTTTGAAATAAGATATACATACATATGTATATGTAATATAGATTTACATACATATGTACATATTTGGACATTACAACCCTTCACTCAGGTTTAAGGCCTAGCTTCTCACACCACTTATGTTGTGTGTGTTAATTTTAGACATGAATAGCGGGACTTACAGTTTAAAGTCGACTCCGAACGACAGATTTTTGAAAAACTTTTCATGGCAATTTTATTTAACTCTCAGAGAGTTTTTGCCAGGAAATCTGCTGAGAGGAAGTTGCCGAAGAAATATTTTTTTTTTCATATTTCGTTTTTGATGTCTGACCAGAGATTCGAACCCTGGCCTTTCGTCTAATATACATATATATATGTATGTGTATACTACAAACTCGTGAAAATCGCCTAAGGCGATCTAAATCAATTTGAGTTCTAGGCTGTTATTGTTTGGGGTCGCAGACATACTAATAATTGAGAAAATAGTATTTGTACGAGCCTCTAAAATTTTTATCTACGCCCGTAGCTTTTTGTAAAAATACATTTTCTATTTTCTGAATCTAAGTCCTGAGTTAATAGGCGGGTAAGTCCAAATAAAATATTTTATCATTTTATCATTTTGTGTTAATGTTTTCACAGTGAAAAAATTCTTGAATTTGTTATTGATATTGGTATTGAACTTACCTACCTACTATCACTTTCATATATGTATGTATGAATTATTATATTCATATATACATACATACATACATATATTTACACTTTGTTGTTATTATTATTATTATTATTATTATTATTATTATTATTATTATTATTATTATTATTATTATTGATTATTATTATTATTATTATTATTATTATTATTATTATTATTATTATTATTATTATTATTAATTATTATTATTATTATTATTATTATTATTATTATTATTATTATTATTATTTATTATTATTATTATTATTATTATTATTATTATTATTATTATTATTATTATTATTATTATTTATTAATTATTATTATTATATTATTATTATTATTTTATTATTATTATTATTAATTATTATTATTATTATTTTATTATTTATTAATATTATTATTATATTATATTATTAATTTTTATTATTATTATTATTTATTAATATTATTATTATTTTATTATTATTATTATTATTATTATTATTATTATTATTATTTATTATTATATATTATTATTAATTATTATTATATATTATTATTATTATTTTAATTATTATTATTATTAATATTATTATTATTATTATTATTATTATATTATATTATTAATTTTATTTTATTAATATTAATTATTATTATTATTATATTATTATTATTATTATTAATTATTATTATTAATATTATTATTATTATTAATATTATTATTATTATTATTATTATTATTATTATTATTATTATTATTATTATTATTTATTATTATTATTATTAATATTATTATTAATATTATATTATTATTATTATTATTATTATTATTATATTATTATTATTATTATTATTATTATTATTATTATTATTATTATTATTTATTATTATTATTATTATGTATTATTAATATGCCCAATTACTGTCTGAATAGTTAAGGTGAATGAAAAATAGCAAATTTGTTTGTATTTCAAAGTGTAATTTAAAAGATTCCTATTTTCTATTTCTTATAGTTTCTTTTCTTTTAATTATGACCCATGATTTTTTGTCAGCCGATTTGAAAAATCGTGTGACAAAAACCATCTGCTGCTATTTGTTGTTGTTGCTGCTGCTGAGTTTTCTTTTTTTTTATCTTATTTTTAACATATTGTACATACCATATATTATGTACCTACGTATTTCGTAAGAAATATCTTTTCAGCAACAAATGTACAAAAATCTATTAAAAAAAAAAAGTGAAAAGCTACAATATTGTTTAAATATTTTCAAAGACGAACACACATTCAAAATATCATTTCTTGGCAACGATTTTTCACGTTTTTCACTTATTTATGTATTTTTTTTTTTTCTTTTTTTTCGAAAACATTTTTAAGAAAATGTCGTCGTATATTTTTATTTATTCGAAAATTTTCGAAAGAAGATTCATTTTATTGGATCTTTAAGTAGACGGAAAGACAAATGAATGGCGGCAAAACTTTCATTTATTTACAATAAAACCAACGGCAATAGTATTCAGAAAAAAAAACGAACAATGCAAAGATTTTAGAACAGTTGTAAATATTGTATATACATATATTCATATATATGTACATGTTTTACATATTTTATGGTTTAGGTTTACCATAAAATTTACAACTGTTATGAGCTTTAAAAAAATAAAATAATAATTCAATTTATAATTTATTAATTGTATTTGTTTGTATATTTATTGTATTATTGTCTCTTTTTTTCTGCGATTTATTATAAAATGTATCTAACATTTGCTACCATTCATTTATTTATATTTTTCATATAACATAACATAACGTAAGGTTTTTTTTTTTCTTTTTTTAATTTGGAAGTTATTTTTAAACGAATAAAAGTTTTAAGTATTTGTACGTAATTTTCATTTTATTACGTACGTAATTGTTTTTAAGTATTTGTACGTAATTTTACGTACGTAATAAAATGAAAATTACGTACAAATACTTAAAAACAATCTTTAGATTTTCTTAGGGAGAAAACGGATTTAAAAATGTATAAATCGATGCGTGAAAAACGTGAAAAAATGATATTTAGAGGATGTTAAACTGGTGCAAATAAAATTTAAATCAGGCCTATTCAGATGGTTAGTTAATGTGAAGAAACTTATTGCAAAATGTTCTTTTATATTTCTATATTAAAACCTATATATGTACTTAGCTATCGTGTACCGTGTTAGCATCCAATTTGTATAAAATTCAAAAATGCAAAAAGGAAAAAAAAACTGCGATATATCACTGCTGCCCAATGGTAATCAAGAATTCGAATTTCGAATAGTAAACGAGGACAATGAATTTAGACCGCTTTCTATTAATATTAATTTATCCAGTTACAAGTTGGATTTATTTGTTTATATTTCGTTTTAAGATTTTAGTCCTTCTTATTGTTAGTCCATAAGAAAATTAATTTATTTTTCATAAACAAGTTTTTCGGTTTTAAACAACCTTTCAAAATAAAAAAATAAAAAATACAACGAATTAATTGCAATCGGAATGCAAATATTTCAACTATTTATTCCAAATATTTATTTTTTAACACTTACAGAATTTAGTAACGAAAAAATAATTTCAAACTTTCAAACTTTGACAATTGATAATGACCATCTTGTTAAAGTTATATCTGATAAATTAGTTGTCGTTTATTCAGTCCGGTTTGTCTGATCAACACGGGAGGATATAGCATTCGACAACACATGCAAATAAAAAAAATTCGTTTTATCAAAATGGGTGTTCTGTTCAGGTAATTATCGCCCTACCGAGAGGCCTATTCACAATATGGTTAATAAATTCCAATCGACAGGTCGTCGCTCATACTAAATCAGCCTTTCGCAGTCCACAACTTGACAAATTTTGCGTTGTAACCCAAGCATGCACCCGGGCAAAAATTGAAATGACCATAGACTGCGACCTTTGTTTGTTGAGATGGCAAATGATAATAAAAATCGTCTAAAGCGATTAGGCCCATTGTTTGATGAATGGGTACATGAATAAATTGTCAAATTTGTAACGATACCAATCCACCAAGTAAGATCTAAGAGCGTCCAATCCATTACGAAAAAGTCACTTTTGATGTGAATTTTGAACTGATGTTTGCGAGCACTGTAGCTCAGTGATAACCAACTACTATTGGCATGAATTAGAAGATTTGAACATCAACCATATGTTGATTCAATTGCTTATACCGCATTGGATATTCTACATGAAGGGCATAGCCAAAGGGATCGCACGCTTCGACCTAACCGTACTTTGTCTTTTGACAGGTATATGCAAATAAGTTGCAAACCTCACTGGTTCTCAAAGTCATCGGTCAAATTTAGCCAGATTTATGAGTCAGTCATGAAACATTGCATATTTCGGATGCGCTTCACCCAGAGAAGCCGTGGCGGACACATAAATGAATTATATTTCGCACATTATGTCAAACATAAAAATTCGATGATATCATAAATATATAGATATTTATATATACATATATGTGTATACTGCATGTAAAAAATAATTGTAAAGTTATATCTATTTAAATAAGCTTTTAATTTCACAAGTGAATGTGTCGTGTTAGAGACATTATATTTAATAATTGATTAAACAATTCATAAAATTAAAAGCCTAATTTAAAATTGAAATAACTTTACTACTATGTGTCCTGGTAGTCTATTAGGTAGTGTGCTATAGTAGTTTGTATGGCTAGTGTGCGATGGTGGCGGGTTCGATTGCCACCAAAACTCTGGTCTATTACACTATATCAACCAGAAGTTTTAAGTTATGCAGCTCGTAACTATTACAACATAATTTCTAATTGTATTCTAATTAATAAATAATGTACAATAATTTTTACTATTATTTTAAACTAAAAAAGACTTGTGTTATGAAATACATAGAAGCGTTTAGAGTGATATTTTTTAACAATATTGAATTTTGCAGCTTTTTTTTGGTGGAATTATATAGAATATCTATAGCAGAATATCTTTCATTATGTATGGGACTTAAAAATAATTCTGTTATTCTCTAATTCTCACTAAGAAAAGTGGATACTTTTGAGTACTTTAGTTGACTTTAGTTATCTTAGCTCTATACTCTTTATGTTTGTTGGTTCCTCAGATTACAATTTTCTTTTTACTTCTTCAATATATTTTCTAATTAATTATCTTTATTGAAGACATTAAAAAATTGTAAAATTTTCTTGTTAAGTTGCTAAACTGCGTTCTTCTTTCAGTAAATGGAATACAATTTAGGAAATTATTAACGAACCATTAAATATGCATAACAATATCGAAAAAGTTTAAATATGATGCATGCATAATATATTTTTAAATCTATATGTAGAACGTGGAGTATGTATTCAAATGGAATGAAATACAAAAAATAATTACCTGAAACGGCTTCAAGACATTTAATGAATGTCTCCATATTGCGTTCGCAAGTAGCCTCGTTCAAGTAAAAATAAGTTCGAGCACTATTGACCTTATAACGGCGATCGGCAAACGATTTATCAACATGATATTGGGGCATGGCATCATCCTCCTTAACATCACCTGCACTTGAAACAGATGACCTGCGCAAAATATAAGAAAAATATTATGTGAAGAAAATTTAATTTTGCAATTTAAACTGTCAAATGTTCATTATTATTTTTTCAATACTTTATTCAAAATATAAAATAAAAACATAAAATAAAACAATATGATATTTAATATTTATTGAATTATTATCAAATATATGAATATATTACTTACTCAACTTCACGTTTTTCGGCTTCCTCCTGAGAGAGATCCTCCTCAACGGAATAATCTAAAATTGGCTTGACACCAAACGAGCGCAATCTGCAAAATAGTTTTTGTAAAGTTTAGTTATAAAGTACAATGTTAATGAGAGACATAATTAGTTAATTTAACATGCCAATATAAACAAAATGTTAAATTCAAAACATTGTTATTGTGGAATGAAATTATAAAAGTTTTAAAAGTTGTGTATCTACACTCGAAAAACTGTTTTTTAATTAATACATATTTGGTATTTATATTCAGACACTCATATGGACTAGATTATATAAAAACTAAATGATTTTAGTAATCCTTCATACATAGACTAATTTAATAACACGGTGCAACAGTGAAAATATAGCCGAGTAACTATATAGAATAAGTTGTTCACCATATCTCTCGAACCCTCCAAATTTGTTTTATTTGACAAAACCGGTTTTTTATCTTTTCACACAAAATTATTGATTTTATTCAAATATGCTTTAATCTATTTTAAACGTTCATTTGATAAGACAACATATATAAAAATATGAATCAACTGTTAGACTCTTTAAATAATAGCTGCGGTAATTTTTGACTGATTTTATCGAATGAAAGGGTCAATCTCTTCATCACTTATTTTATAGTTTTTTAATTAAATTAAAATTAAGAATGGGCAATCATGAAAAAATAAGAAAAAAAAATAATATTTTCCAAGTTTACCCTATCAAAACTTATAACATATAAGTTTGAACAAAATGTTTATTCATACAGTTTTAAAGGCTTATCTGTCCCCTTTTCAAAAAAAATTTAGATTTTTAAAATAGGTTGAAACATATTTGAGTAATCAATAATTTGGTATGAAAAGATCAAAAAATCGTTTTTGTCAAAAAAAAAAAAAAAACGAATTTGGAGAGTTCAAGCAATATAAAAAAAAGTATTTTTGAGTTCTACTCAATTAACTGAACAACTTAGACTATAGTTAATCGGGGTATATAATTTTTTGTATTTGTCGCATATTACTTTGCCAGTAATACGGTATTCACATAAATTGTATGAAGCAAAGGATTAATTCGCATCCCAGTTCATCGATCTGTATTACATTTACAATTATTCATGCTCTTTTTATATAACGACACAGATCATCTGGGTTCTCTTAGAAATGCACAGCAAGAGAAAAAAAAATAAAAATTTTATGTTGCATACATACATAGTATGTATGAAAATACACTTTATCAAGGTTAACGAAATAAGGTCGGCAAACGTAATGAAAAATCCATTGTGTTTGCGCTTGAAATAAATAAAAACAATGACTAGAACATTAAAATTTAAATAATTTCAGAAAAAGTATTCCATCTGATAAATGATAAACAGCTGAACAGAATACATTTAAACGAATGTTTAATGGCGTATTAATTTGATTTTTGTTTTCAGTATCAAAAGTGAAGTTAATATTTAGAAAAGTGTGAAAATCAAATAAAATTTTTTTTTAAATAATATGCTTAATAGGAATACCATTTTAAATAAAATGGCTAAAAAAATCATATGATTTAGATCGAGAGGGCGAATATATTCAACGGACTTTGCATCACAATCATTCTATTATAACTCGGATATTATTACATACATACATATGTACAATGTATGCATTCGTTGATTACTTTAAACTATTAATTTCATTTGCCAATATACAATATTATTGATTTATAAATGGAAGGCTGCATTTTGGATGTAATAATAATGTTAATTAGTTTATAAGATTTTCTTTTTGTTTTTGCAAGTGTAGATAGTCTTTTATGTACAATCAAAATGATGGATTAAAATACATTCTATTAATAATAAAATAGAATTAATGATGTGAAATAAAATATCATGTTGTTAAAGAAACAAACAATCACATGTGTGCCACAAAAATTTGTTACTATTATTAATAAATATTGTTATTGTTGTTATTTTTTACTTAGGTACTTATAATAAAGGTATTAAAGTGGAATCTATTAAAATTTTGAGCGTGTCTAGTTTGTTCGCTTGACAGAAACACCGTCATATGAAAATGATAATTGAAATAAATCGCTAAAAAAAAACGTAAAAACTCATTTTTTATTAAAATTAATTTTGGGCAAAAAAAAAACCATGAAACACATATACAGTCTTGTTCTCGTTAGTTTAATTTAAAATTTACATTCCTCGGAATTCATTTATTTGAAAGGGCAAAACGTTCATCTCTTTAGATTCAATTTATGAGGAATGGAAAATTTTTTGGAAATCCAATTTGACTAATAAAAATATCATTGTCGTGTTTACTTCTAAATATTCTGCACATATGTACGTATGTATTGCTTATAAATACATCACAGTGGTTAAACACAATTTTATTGCAGACCTTAAAAAAAATAAACAAAATTTTGCTGGACTCAGAAAATTTTAAAAGCCTAGCATTATCGAAACTAATTTAATTCATACAAACAAGGCTAATGGAGACGTCTTAAATTAGAAATTTTTCTAATACACCTGATTATTACTGTGTGAATATATTAACAACAATTCTTGTTTTGTATATAAAGTTGTGCAGTTTCCAAGAAAGCCTTGATTTTCGCATTTTTAATAACCAATTTGAAATAATAAAAAAAAACTCGACCATTTAGTGTTAAGATCGACCCTTTTCCAAAATTTTGATCTACAGGCAGTGTAAACAGAACATGCCATGCTGCAAAGATTTTTTAAGTGATAATTTTATTGATAATAGGGATAGAGTAAAAAGATATGTATGTATGTGTAAATATAAAACAAATATAGACAGATACACAAACAAATGTAAAGAAATAAGTGACTAAATG
>QOCX01000397.1:848-29707 GCA_005959815.1 Sarcophaga bullata | reverse complement strand
TTTTTTTTTTTTTTTTTTTTTTTTTTTTTTTTTTTTTTTTGAAAACCTCTCTAGTTTTGGTACAATCGTATAACGATCCTCGCCAGCGACAAAATGTCCATAAAAGGTGGACTTCATTAAAAGTTCGAAAAGTGTACCGCCCAAAACGGCTCTGGCAAATTTCATCAACTTTATATTTTTGTATGGCAATAATTTGAACAGTCACACATCACAAGGTGGTTAAAGTAAAATTGATTGTAAATTCCAAACGAACGCAGTGGTGTCAATATTTTGCAGCACAGGTGTAATTATTTTACATTTTTAAATTTATTTTATTGGGAAAAGTGTTTCACGATATATGTAAATATATTCAGCGCATTTTAATAAATAAATTTAAGGGTTTATGACAAAAATTAAAAGCGTTTTGTTGTGTTGTCCATTAAAAAAATCGTAAAAAATCAGAATTTTAAAATCCAAATGTAATCAAAAATATGAAAAAAGAGAAAAGAAAAAAAAGAAAAAGAAAAGCTTTAGTAAAATAATTACTTTTAAAAAATTACCTTTCAAGAGTTGGTATAATTTTTATTTGATCCTCGCCAGCAACAAAATGTCCATAAAATTGTTGCCTTCATGAGTGCTGTAAACAATTTATCTCCCAGTATAGTATTTGCCACTTTCATTAGCAAAAATAATTTGTTAATTTTTATTTTTTTTTTATTTTTATTAATAATTTAAAAAAATAATTTGGAAAAAGTGGAAAGTAATAAAATAATTAAAATTTTTTAAATAATTCATTTATTTATCATCATTCAAATAAATTCAATTCAACTAAAACGAAGCCAATTAAATTGAGAAAACAAATTAGCAATTCATGTCATTAAAGCAAGTCTGATAATGCTCATTCTTTGACATTCTACTTGCAAAACAAAAACATGGTAACATTACAAAAAAAAAAAAATATTATGCCATACATAATTCACGAATACATTTTATAAGATTTTAAAAGAAATTTATAATTTTAAATTATTGTATTTAAAAATCCTCGAGAAAAATTTAATCTACTTCCTAGAATCTTTTACTTGCGAAATAAATTTAATAAATAACATCTCTATGGTATACTCTCTGTTAAAAAGTATGAATATAATATAAATGATAAAGAATAAGTAACATAATTCACGATAAAGTATTAGATTAGGGCCTACACATGTAAATTCAAAATCAAAACAAAAAAAAACAAAATAAACATGATTATTCTTATAATTCTAAACTTAATTTAATAAACTTGATATCTAATGATTATTTTATTTAATTACGAGTGTATGGTATATAATAATAACGTTGAAAGTGTTCTTTATTTGTTGAAAACCTTACGAATTGTAACTAGTGATAGCGTTGCAAAAAAAAACAATGCAACCAATTTGGTTACAATAATTATCGATTATTTATGGTGGACATATTGTCTGCCACCTACTTAATGCTTAGTTTTATTTATCTTTCACAAACTCACACTTTTAAACTAATACTTCTAATATATAGAAATTGTGAAGTCTTGGAAATCGATATGAGGCACTTGCACGTACCCTCTCTGTACGAAGGTTTATAAGAGTCTCTAAAAACCTCACACATGTTTACTTTATTCAAAATTGCATAATCAAATAAAATAAAAATACTGTGAAATAATGAAAAGTAAAACAACAATGAACATCAATAATTCGCTTGACTAACTACTTGCACATACAGTCATGGACAAATTTCTAAATACCCCTAACATTTTTCAAAATGCATTTCAATTAATAAAAAAAAAACAAACAAAGTAATTGACAAAAGAACAAAATGAAAGAGAACGAGATATTAACAAAAAAATTGCAGTGGCAAAAATGGTACATACAATAATTATTGATAATGGTAATAGTCTTGTTTTGACATTATTTGCTTGTCAAAATTTGCTTAAATACATTAATTATTAAACATAAAGTACTATTTATTGTTGAAAGTGCAAAAAGGGGAGAAATAATATTGATAATGGGTTCAAGGTAAGAAATATCGAGAAATTAAGCAAAACTTCTAAATTTAAATAGGTCGACCGTTAAAACTCATAAGAAATTAAAATAACAATTTTGCATTTGAAAAGAAACCTCATAATGAAAGACGTTGGTAGAAACGTCAGATATATTCTTCAGGTAGTGTGAAAGAATTCGAGAACAGTTCCCTTAAAGTTTACTAAAGTTATTGCCAAATGATCTGAAATATCTATACATTCACGAACCGTACGAAGGTTCGAGTCTGGGTTTTGATTTAATATTCCAACAGGATAACAACCCTAAACATAAAGCCTTAGTTAACACAGATTGGTTTCTTCGAAATATTCCCAGACAACTGCACACACTCTACAGAGCTCTAATTCAAACATGCTCAATATATATGCTTGGGACATATTTCAGCGAAAAATTAGAATACCAAGCATTACAAGTACCGTGTTGCTCAAAGAAAACCTTCAAGACGCCTTGGTAAGCATAACACCCCTGAAATTTCAAAATTTGGCGTAATCAATGCTCGGAAGGTTGCAAACTGGATACGTGCAAATAGTGTGCCAACAAAATACTAAAAATATTTGTTGACCTATTATTTTTGAGACAGTTTGGTGGTTTCTTAATCTGTATGTACGCTTTTGTCACTCAATTTTTTTTTTTTTTTGCTTCTTATAATATTTCTTACTTTTCTCTGTAGTGATATTATTTTGTTTGTTTTTTAGTTAATAAAACTGTTGTTGATTTGTTAATAAAAGTATATTTGAAAAGAATCTGCATCATTATTCTTTCAAAAAAAAAAAAATATTAGCGTTCGAAAATTATGGTAGAAGAAATATTGAGAATATGTTGAGTTTGTCCACGACTGTGTGTTAGGTAGGAAATTGGGCATTAACTTAAAATCATAGAAAATATCCTTCAATGTGCATATACAGTGTAGCAAAATAAATTCAAATAATTAACAATTAAAAGGAAACGCATTTGACTTGGGCGCACAAAATGATTTCTTATATCTACAACGTAGAGGGGAGTTCCATATGTTGTGACTCTAGCAAAAGTAACTAAGCAAATACATTTTTTGGATTATAAAAGATGTTGTACCTGTGAGAACCTTCAAATTGTGAATTTTATTCTAAAGTTGTAAATTTTTTGTTTTTGTTTTAAATAAAGTTAGCTGGCAACATATATTTAATACACCCGGTACCAATAGCGCCCCCGGGGATAGAATATCTTCGGCTTTTTACACACATAAGACACGAACATTAACAATGTTCGTTAAAAAGAGCGTAAAATTGCATTCAGTTGCTTATCAGCTTCTGAGGGGGAAGGTTTATGTCGCTTTTTTCAGATTTCAATGATACACCCGAAAAAATATCACAGTAGGATTCACTATTTTCCAATGAGACACATTAATAATAATGAGAAAAGAATGATCTATATTTTTGGAAGAATATTTGTCAAGTTAAATACTACCACTACATATACGTATTATGAGGTTACACTTGAAAATATTAGATTATACTTGAGAATATTACTAACAATTTTCCTCTATGTTATACACATACCTCTCACGAATACACTCACATTTTTATCATATTCTCTTTGTGTCGACATCTGCCCATAACTCACTTTGCGTCGTGGTTGCGTTCCAAAAAAGCGCGACGGAAATTAAAACGAAATTCCTTAGAAAGTCTCAAATTGTTCAGACCAAAGTCGTTTAGCAAACATCTAATCACCAAATGCAAAATTTAAAGTTATGTAAAGTTTTTTTTCTTTTTTTTAACTGCATAGACCTGATTAAATATTTACGTTACCTCTCCTTTTGTTTTGTTTTATTAAAGTTTTACATACATATGTACATCATTGACCATTACAACCCTTCAGTTAAGATTACGGCCTAGCTTCTCACACCGCTTATGGTGTGTGTGTTTATTTTATACATGAGTGGCGGGATCTACAGTTTAAAGCCGACTCCGAAGGACAGACTTTTCTTTTGAGAAACTTTTCATGGCAATTTAATTTACTCTCAGAGTTTTTGCTGAGAGGAAGTCGCCAAAGAAATTTTTGTTTTCATGTTTCGTTTTTGATGTCTCACTGTGGCCTTTCGTCTAATAAGCCAACGCACTACCTATTAGACGTCTGCTTATTAAAGATTTGATTTAAAGAAATCCTGAAATGTGAATAGTGATTCGCTATGAGAAACCTTGGGTAATGGTAATTAAAACACGAAACTATTGTCAGTTCTAGCTTTTGTAGCATTATGCTTTTAATTCCGTCTATCAAAAACTTGGTGTGATTAATTTATGCTCTTAATTCTTAAAGTTCAAACAGAAAGCATATTTTAATATCTTTTGTTTAGAAATTTATTTAAGAAAGATTATAAATAGAAATTTTCATGTCTTTTTAAAACTTAGCTAAGATTTTCGACAAATAAATACACCCATCCAAAGCTATAAATGTGAGTCTGATGTCTACGTACATATACGTGTACTGCGCATGCGTTTTAGTTGATTCATTTTTTGGGGGCTTGTTCATACATAGCAAGTTTCTTTTTGAATGGTAGAAAATATGGTCAGCAGTGACAATATTTTGTATATTTTACGAAATAATGTAAATTCTTATGTCTTTTATTATGTTAAAAAGACATTGTTTTGCCTTCGGTTATGTAAGATTAACACGCAGACAAGCCTAACAGGTTTTTCTCGTGGAGGCATTAGGATTTTCAGTAGAATTTATCTTTCATTGCGAACGTATCGAGTATGTGCATATTTGTGATTAAGATGATAAAAGTATTTACATACATACATATATACATATGAAGCTCAGTATAAACATACATGCATAAGGAAACTCCAATATAGCAGCAAAACATTTTCTTTTGAACTAATAAATACGAAATTTCTAAGCCTAAATATCTAATTGTTGATGTCTGCAAAACAAAACAAAAAATTTATCAGAAATATGAGGCAATGAAGGCAAAATCGTTTGGTCTTAAGAAAGTCCCGTGATATTGATATTTTGCAATTATAGAGAAAAATATTAGAATTTCTAACATAATAAGATACACGATCATGATCTAATGTTTACTTGCAAAGTTTATTTACTGATTATCGTTAATATTATTGTTGCAATCACGACTACACGCATATGCATGTGTAATTCTATTTCTATTTCTATTTCTCGTATAAAAACATTACGATACATTTATAATGTTCACTGAAATATGACACATGACATTTAGGGTATATTATTATCTATACCAACCAATCAGTATTGTTTTTCGGAACCTGTTTAAACGGTCGAGAAACCAGAATCAAGGCCGAACTTTTTTAGTCATTCATTCACCTTAGGTAATAATTTCAAAAATATAAATTTTTAAGCTACCTCTCATCTCATACAACTGTATTTTCTATTTCAAATTTTGCTCTCTTTCATAGCTCTACTAATTGACATAAATCAACGAGAGAGCTAAAACATGCACTAAAAGTATTTTTTGTTTCTGTTTTGTATTTACTCTGATACATACATACATATGTACATATATGAAATACTAATGAACGTATATATGTATGCATGCATATACATCATTTGTTGGTTATTTTAAACATCACGTGAAGATGTACATTATAATGGATGCGAACTGTAGACATGCATTTGAACAATTTTACCGGTTTTTAAGGTCCCCCTGTTACCACCAAGCAACTCTTTTGTACGAAAACTAAATACAATGACTAGTTGTACCACATTTTTCGATTCTGTTTCACTTCCTCGCAGTCTTGCGAGTGGCTGTTTCTAAACATTGCTTTCTCGTACTTTACTTCTCATTTTACGCTTTACTAAATTTCGTTTTTACATTTCTAAGGCCGTTTTCTTAATTTTTTTGTTCTTGCTGTTGTTCATTCGCTAATACTCTCATATTATTCTCTCCAGTTTAGCTGGTCGTATATAATTATTTAAGTAAACGTGTGTATGAATATATCTGCTCTGAAATGCCGGTAAATGTGAAATAGTATATATGTGTGTGTAAATAAATGCATTTGTATTGTACATATTACTCTAATGACGTACAGTGTCGATTTAAATTGGTGAAAGAGAGCATAATTTTATTTGAATAAGCTTTGTAGGTTTTAAAAATTAGCCAAAGAAATAAATTTGTAGTACGAGTGATATTTACTGTTTAAGAGAATAAAAGCCAATATAAATTAAATTTTTGGTACTATTCAAAAAGTATTTGAATTCATTGCGTTCGCTTATTTCGGCAAAATACTTTAATTAAACTTTTGAAAAATTTTTCATTAACAATTTAATATTAATGTTATGCGCTAATAAATAAAGATTTCCAGTGCGTAAAATAATGGCCATGTCCTCTTATATTTGCAAATATTCATATATGTGGCAACAACAACAAATGGAGTACAGCTCTGAGAGTAATTGATAAAAATTGAAAAATCTTTTCAAATGGTTTGTTCAGAGCCGGCGTTAAACAGTAGATCCCCCACTTATATGACATGATAACCTTCTATAAGATATGATTACCTTATTTAAAAACGAGTAAGTAAAAAGCTTCAATAACTAGAAGCTTTTGATAATCCGTTATACCGCGTTATTTTTTTTTTGTCTTCTTTTTAAGACGCAAAATTAAAGCAAGTAATTATTATTTTAAAATCAACTGTGAAAAGAGTATTTATAGTAGTCATATATGTACCTGTGTAAGTGGTCTCGTATACACCAAGCTATGAAATCTTAATCTGTATTCACTTAAAGCAAGCTGATATTTTTAACAATAATACTGTTTACATACATATTGGCATCTGAAAAGAACAAACAGATTATCACGTAGTAATTCATTCACATTTACTTAAACGCGATTATCGTAGGCCAACGTATTAATTGATTGTACTTCAAACTGCACTCATTTGTTGCAAAGATCAGTTTAAAGTTAAAATCAAATGCAATTAGTTCTGATGATTTAGATCCTTTGTCATATTAAATCAATTTATTCAATACTGTTGAGGCTATATTTACATTTCCTGCTGAATGGAAACTACCTAAAATCATTCCCATTACCAAAGATAACAACGAGTTCAGGTCTATTCCTATTCATTCTCTTCTCATTCTATAACTAGGCAAATTAATTATTATCTAGAAGGTGTTAACTCCTTATCTGTTAGTTAGTCAGGATTCATAAAAGCTAGGAATGGTACTACTACTCTAATAAATGTAGTTGATTATCTTAGATCAAAACTGGATGAAAAGAACTTACTTTTCTAATTCTACCTGTAGTCCAATTCATTCTTATATAATAAACAGATTTTAAAAAATTCATTTAATGGCAACATTTCAAATCCCCTTAATGTTAACAGAGATGTGCTCCACCGATTAATACGAGGACCTCTTTTGTTCTGTATGTATATAAATGATATGCTTAATGTTTTAATTCACTGCAATGTTTGTTTGTATGCTGATGGCGTTCAACTTTATACTGATACTCGTACAGAGAATTGTAATTCTTGCCTAGATTACATTAATCTTGATATAGTAAAAATTAACAGCTAAGCTTCCGCAAACGAACTAAGTATCAATTCTTCTAAGTCTAAATGTATAGTAGTTTCGAAAACCAATAGATCATTTGTTATACCCGAATTGAGTATTAAGGGAAATAAAATTGGCTTTGTCGAGGACCAGATAAGTGCCGTGTTCGATAGAATTTATAGTATACTTCGAAACTTGTGGGCTGTCATAGATTCAACAGCGTACTGCAATAATAATGACGACCGAAAACTCAACTTAGAGTAGAACAGTACATCAAGGTGTGTCTTTCTTAAAGGATGCCAAGACCATATTTCTCGCTTCTCATACCAGATATTTAGTGTAAAAAATGATAATCTCTTGAAAATATAAGTGCCTTATTCTATTACACAAAATTGTTAATACGAAACAGCCTACATATTTATTAAATCGAATCAGGTTTTCTAGATTACCTTCAAAATTTAGTTATTCAAACTATTTTCTAAAAAAAATTTTAGGTGAGAATAGTTTTCTGAACAATAATTAAATTGGTTTAGTTTTCTCTTTAATTCATTTTTATACATTTTTTAATTTTATTTTAGGTTTTATGTGTATATACATATGTTTTATTTTTATTCTTACTTTTTATGTTGTTTTAGGTAAATAAGTACTATTATTTCTATATTTTTCGAATTTTTTTATCTTCTAACTTTTTTATTTATTTCTAAGTCTTGTTAGTTTTTCAAATTGTTTTATAATTTTCCTTCCGTATTTCTATTGAATGTTTTTTTTATACGTTATAATAGTTAATTCAAATATAATGAAATAAATTAAGAGTAAAAGTATAATAATATATATTGTTAATTTTTCTTATTGTTTATTGTCTATTGCTGATCCTATGCATAGCAGTTTAACTTATAAGACTTATGTTATGTTATGTTATGATAATTATAATAAATAAATAAATAAAATAAATAAATAAATAAATAATGTTATGTTTTCTTTTGTTCGTCACTGTAAAAAAAAATCAAGTTTTTTTTTCTTTTTGTTGACTATTTATAATTACCGTTTATTTGTATTTTAAAACCTCAATAATGCAACTGTTATTCTCTCTAAATTGGCCGTACATGTCTATGAAAAAAAAGCTGTTAAAATTTATCATCTAAAATACAGGGCCATTATTTGTTGTGTGAGTAATACTATATAATTTGAACAAAATTAATACATATATTACTTTGAATAGTATTTATTTATATTGATAAGTATGCGAAAAATAAAATAATAATTTTCTTAAAAATATTCCAAAGATTTTTATTTAATAAACTATTCCGTTACTTGTATTCTCGGCCAAAAAAGTCTTTAATTAATTTCGGTTTAAAATCTTATAACACAGGTATTCAATTATGTATGTGTGAGAACAGCGTTTTCCAAACGAAAGCGGCAAACAAATATATGTGTACGTATTATTATAACAATCATAATAAATTAATTAAATTTAAACTGAAAGTAAAAATTATACCATACCAATAATACAGCAAATAAATAAAATAACGCTAAATAAAATAAATTCAAGGCATTATAATATATCACTTAAAAACTGATTATCAAATCCATTTTCTTTATTATTAATGATCATACCTTAAAAAGTACAATTCATACAAAATATTATTATGAGATTTTCATAGCTTTTCTAATCAAGATTTGTTATTAAAAACTTCCGATTTTGTCACACAATTTATCTCTATTAAGGGAAGTGTTAAGAAAGTTGTAAAAAAGCTTGCACGAAGACCAATGTGACACTTAAGGCCATCTTTTGAGGGCGAGATTAAACTAAAATTTAAGGTAATCTCCAGTTAAATTTAATCTTAAGTTAACTGAGTTTAAACCATGTAGAGCTGTCACATTTTCACAACAATTGGCTTTTGTATAGAACAAAAGCAGATGAATACGATTGATTTTTAAGTAAAAAAATAATTTTTGATAAATAATAAATAAATTAAGAATGTCTATTGTCCAATTGGGTTTTATATAATTCATAATCACTTATTTATTTGTTTTATTCAGCTTACTTCACTTAAAAGTTTTCTTTTTTAATAAAATTTGTCAAATACTTTCGACAATTAATCTTTAAGTTTAATCCAGCAGCGTTTGTGGGTTAAACTTAAGATTAAATGTAAAATTAAGTAAACTCAAAAACTGAATACGTAGATTAAAGTTAACTTAATCGTTAATCTTTCACTCAAAAAAGGTTTGATGAGGAAATAAGGAAAATGAGAAAATTGATGATATGCAATCTGATATGCTTATATGTACATCATAAAAACAAATTTCATTGCGGCTTAATTAATTCTTTTAACGGTACTAACTAAGGCTACCGGTTTAAAAAGCAATTGAGATTAAAAAGTGATTAAGGGATTTTTAATGGAATATTTGATGCTTATTTAACGATGTTTAACAATATTCGCCTAGCTGAGAGCTCGACAATGATAACATTGTGTTAACTGTTTCGGAGCCACAAAATGGAAAATCAGCCCATTATAACGAGATAATGCTGAAGGAACTTATAAAGTCACCTAAGTAAACGTGAAAAAGATCCAGTATGCAAGCAATTTTTATATACGTTTATATCTTAAACGTTAGAGCTGAATCTTTCTTCAATTGTCTATAAATAATGCCTTTGAATTTTTTAAAAGCGCAGCATAGAAAAATCTGTTAAAAAAAATTAAAGTTCTTATCTTACCTTCATGTTGTGCTCGACAAGTTTTTCACTGGAACATATTATGTAAACAACGTAGGCTCGGATTAGCTCCCATGTCGTTTTGCTCTTGAATGCCGCAATTGGATCATTGAAACTGACATCCAATGGATCACGTTGGGGATTTTCGGGAACATTTGGTGTAGGTGGCACCCTACGCTGAGATTTCTTTGTCACTGATGAAACTTTTTCTTCATCTAAAATAGGATGGGCGTTTGTTACAGTTTGAGAATTACTTGCATTCGTATGGAGTCGATGGCATTGTTGCTGATTGAAATAGGGACTAAAGAGAGCATTAGCTATTAAAAGTTGACGTTGTTGATGCTTTTCCAACTTTTGGTAATGATGGCGTTGATGATTCGAAGAGCTATGATGATATTGATTTTGTTGTTGGATACAATTTACTTCATTTCTGTTGACAAACGAATCATGACCGAATTCCCGTTTATCCGACCAACTTTTTATTGAAACTTTTAAGCCAGCAGCAGCTAAACTGCTGGAACTACTGCCACTATAATTATGAACTAAGTTTGTACGTTGAGCACAAATCGAACGCAAAAACGCCATTACACACACACACACACTAGAAATTGTATTTATTCAAATTGATCGTTGAAAGAATCCTTCTTTTACTCCAATTATCTTTTGTTTTTATACGCTGATGATTATTTTTCTTTCTATTTATTTATTTTGTTTTTTTTGTTTTTTTTTATTGTTTTTACTTTTCGAAAGTGAAAATAACAAATATTTTAGTTTTATATAACACTTTTGATTTTGGTTAGGTTGGGTTTAAATTTTTTTTATTTTTTAAAATCTCACAAATTAACAACGATAATTTAAATCTAAATTCACAAAAGAAAAATTGAATATTATTTTTATACTCTGGGAATTTTTGTTATTTTCTACACAGAGCCACACACACTTTAGCGCAGACACTGTTTGAGGTACTCTCTCACTCTCTTTCTATATTTCTTTTTTTCTATCTCTCTGTTTTTCTTTTTTATTTTTCTTTTTTCTTTTTTGTATACAAAAAGTCAATATTTGAATAAGAACGTTAAAAAGATACTTCCGTTTTTTTAGTATGACAGGATACTCTTATCCAAGGCTTTTGCGGCGAATTCAACATGAATTGTTTAAAAGAGCATTACTATCAGTTGCTTTCCTTTTGATGGCTTCACTGTCTTGTGTAACAACAAATATAAATTTTAAGCAAATTTATTTTATTTTAAAATTTTATTTTATAGATTTTTATTATTAAAAAAATCGTTATGGCTGTCGAATTCATATAAAGTTGACAGTAAAATCAATTTTGAAACATTGAAACATGACTACAGTGGGATACGTAAGTAATTCAAATTCACTGTTGTAAAGAAGTGAAAATATTAAAAAAAAAACATGACCATAAAAACGTTATACAATATTTATGTAAAAATAAATTATTTTGCGTAATTAAAGTTCTATGCAGGAAGTTTTTAAAATGAAAACTTTTAAAAAAAATGTATATGAAAAACTGTCTGATTTGTAATCGATAGATTAATTATCTAAGAAAAATGAGCATTACAGCGTTATAGAACTCTGCACAGCCTCTGTGTAATTAATAGTTGTAGAAAATTAAATTAAGCAGAGCATTTTATGATCAAAAATTCTTAGATTCTATTGCTTTTATTTTATTATTGTTATTTGTTGTTGAAAATTATTATTATCAATGTTTAACATTGGAAGACTAAACAATTTTAATTTCTGCAAGAGAAGAAATCAACATTCATTAACGCTTTTAAATATTGCTACAGGTTTTTGTAAGTTGCGTAAAGTTGCGATTTTCTTCTGAAAAATATTATTTATATTATAGTTATATACATATATTGTTTTATATGTATGGATATATGTATGCAGGTCAAATAACACATATGCACATGACGGAAAGGCCGCGGTTGTGTTTTACGACTTACTCTTATCAAAGTTCGATCCCTAAAATGTAAGGGTTTATTGGGAATTGGCACAAATTTATTAACTGATCTCCAAACCTATTGTTTGTCTTGTTTCTCTTTTCTTTATTGTAATAACCTTTTAAAAATATATTCAAGAGCATATTTTTATAGATTTTCTGAAAGCAGTTCTTCATTAGAAGGACTCAAAACATTTTTAACGCAGATTATACATCTTTACAAAAATACCGAAAATTATAACTATTTTATGATTAATTATTATTATTATTATTGTTTATAATAACGTGATCGATCAGTTGCTATATTTTTATATTGTCTAGATTTATGAATTTTCGATTATGAACATTAAAAATTGAATGTTAATTCTTTCATAACAAATATATCAATACATACATATACATATACATATACATATACATATACATATACATATACATATACATATACATATACATTTACATGGATGTATATTTTATTTTTCTTTATGAGTCACAGAAAATTTTCTGTAATCAGTGAAAGGGAAATTTGTGTTCGGTTATTATCGATCTCGCTTATTTTCGATCTGGCTTCGGTGCAAATTCTAATTCTTTAGATGTAAAATAAATCATGATGCAAACCTTCCTGGGATCAAAAGTTTTCCGATACTGCAATATAAACACTCAAGTTTATTTTTATTTATTTTCTTCTTCGCCTAATTTTCTTTCTAAAATTCGATTTTAAATTTTTTAAAACAATTTATCAGAAACGTTAAATGAATCTGATTTAAAATTAAACTTATATGTTTAGGAGCCGATTTTGTCGATTTTGAGTTGAACCAACTTTGAATTTGAAAATATTAAATATAAAAACACCCTGTATAATTATATTGTACACCATCAAATAATTTGAGCAAGTTTATGTACTTAAGTATGAATGTATGTATGTATGTGTATAATATGGACTGTCCCAATGGACATTATGTCAGTTTTATTTTTCTTCTATCTTCTGCTGTTACCGTCACTGCTGTCATTGTCGCTATGCTTAGGCTACATATTTGGAACTTTTTACTTTAGATTATATAACTTTGATTTCATTCATCGTTTCGTTTAGGTCCTTCTCTACAATAATTTCTTAAAATTGTGATTATTTGTAATTATTCTGCATTTAATATTTTATTATATCTTCATTATATCTTCATAAATTCAATTTTTCATATTCTGTTGTACTAAAACAACGGAAGAACAGAGAGATTCTATATTTTTAGAAAGTTTTTATTTTATATTTTTGCCGATGTTTCGCATGTGATTCGCACAATTAAAAATTGATTTTTCTTCTCTTCACAGTCCACAGCGATAAATCTTTCACTCTTTCTATTTCTGTTTCTGTTTCGGTTTCGGTTTTTTGTTTTATACGTACGGAGAGCGAAAAATACATCTTCGCACATAAAAAGAAAAAGTTTTCGTGTGAATAAAGTTGAAATAAATGCAAAATGTGTTGTTTTTCTTTCGTTTTTTTATGTTATTCCCACACAAAAAAGCACTAAAAAATTTAATTCACTTTTAATTATACTAACTCAGCTAATATTCTTTATTCTTGTTATAATTTTCTAAAGTTGTACTTTTTTAAACACAATACATATGTATGTATATGTATATAATTTCATCGATTATGATTTTATGCTAAAATTGGCAAAAACATTTTTTTATAAACGTTTTCAATTAAAGTATACTACATAACCGCATTAATGGATATAAGTATGTATGTACATATGTATATATATATATATATATATATATTATATTATATATGATATACTTATAAATGTATAGTAATATACATACATATATGTATATACTGGATATATACTATATGTAAAATATATTTAATGCATAATTATATACATATGTACATATATGTACTTATGTAAATATATGTGTCTGGAACGGTTGGATACCAAGTGAAAATTTAGAAAATAAATTTTACTTAAGGTATTTTTTCTCATCTGAATTTGTAAGAAATTAAAAAAAAAACGAACAAAATCGTTCACACACTATTAGTGGCAAGCAAAGTAGAGTACAATTATAATCACCAACGGACACACAACGTGAAGGAAGAGTTATGAATTAATAATAACACGTCACCCGTTAAGCACTGAACGGCAACTGACAACTAGAACGTTACTGAACCAACTAAAGGGAATCAAATCGCCGCATTTACCTTCTAACCAAAAAACAAAATCGTATTTACCCCTCGAATAAAACGATTCAACTGATGATGTTTTCTCACTCTGGCTTTGGCTCTATAATAACTGAGTAAAATTGCCATTCGTTTTTTCTATGTCTGTTTCTATGTTAGAGAATATATCTGCGTATTTTTTATACTTGCCCCACAAAAAAGAAGAAATAAATTTGCAAAAAACTGTTTTTTTTTGTGTACAAATATTTCTTTTTTGCTACAGAAAACATGTTTTTCATTCCATGTCATGTGTTATTATAACAACAACAGTACTAATTTAAGGAAAAAAAAAGCAAGGGCAAAAGAGGCTCGTTCGCTGCTTTATACTCCCGTGATGAATTTGCTGTTATAGCTGCTGCCAATTAGTACATGTGTATGTATTTGTTATTACTTTTGATAAACAGTGTTGCCGTTATCAAATTATTTACTATAAAAAGGGATTTAAATTAAATACTGAATCTAATCAAATATTTACAAAAATATATCATTTTAACATTTGTAGCATTGTTTAAAATTGTGACCAATCAAAAAAAAAAATATATATCAAGAGTAAAATTTATTTGTAGATTGTTATGAAATTATTGTTTAAGAATGAATTTTATTATTTTAAATAGAAATTATTTTCAAAAATAACAATCGTAGTGCGGAAAACACTAACAGAATTAAAAAATGATTTAGAATCCGTTATACGTTGTGCTTTCAGCTGGCAGAAAAGTAACAACTTATCAAGTTGACACAATCCGTACTTTGACGTATATTGCATTTGCCTGCACGAAAAAATTTAAAAAAAAAGCAAAACAAACTAACTGATAGCTGTTTGTTGAAAAAGTCAAATTTTAGCGACTGACGGAATGTATGTAGTTCGGCTTTTACGCTTTATAAGCAATTTCTGAAGTATGACAGAGATATTGGTTCGGCTAAGTTCAGTTCGAAGACGTTTGACATACTCTAGATACGAATTTATATTGAGGCTCTACGTAACATGAAATTCCATCTACAAAAATGAAATTCAATAGCAGTTAACATGTAAACTTTAAACGACGATAATTTAAAAAGCCCGTTTAATCGTCGACAAAATTGTCCTTATAAATTACTTAATTTATATTTAATTAAGCAGTTTTTCTAACAATTTCGTACTCTCTTAAACCGTTTGTTTTTATATAGGATATAAAAAAATTAAAACATTTAAAAATAATTTTACTGGTTATCTTACTGGCTTACTTAATTAGCCATAACAATCTGATTAACGAATTTCGGCCTGCCGCAACACATCCTTCCAGGCGCCTCTGCTTCTGGCGCGCCTACGCCAGTTGGTCACACCAATCGATGACAGGGCTTCCCCGATTTGATCCTTCCAACGGATACAAGGTTGTCCTCTTCGCCGACTTCCGCAGATCCCCGCATCAAATACCCGTCTCGCCGGAGCATCCTCCTCCATTCGAACGACAAGGCCGAGCCAGCGCAGCCGCTGGATATTAATACACTACACAACGTCTATGTCATTAAGGATCTCGTACAGCTCACTGTTGTATTGGATGCGGAAATCTTCGCCAACTCGCACTGGACCGAAGATCTTACGTAGGACTTTTCTCTCGAATACTCTCAAGGCTGCTGCATCGGTGCTTAATAAGGTCCATGCCTCTGCGCCATTCAGAAGCACGGGTTGGGTGAGCGTCTTATAGAGTATTAGTTTTGTCGCACGAGAGGTCTCTGTTACTAAATTGCCTATTGAGACCATAGTAGCACCTGTTGGCAAGAGTAATCCTGCGCTTGATCTCCAGACTGACATCATTTTTGGTGGTAACGGCGGAGCCAAGGTAGATGAATTCCTTGACTACATCAAAAATGAATCAGAATCTGAAAATCAGTACGCCGCACTTCTCTACTGTCGATAACATATACTTTGTTTTGCCCTATTTACTGCCAGACCCATCTTCGTAGACTCCCTTTCAATAGCGCTAAAGGCAGCAGTAACATCTCGCTTGGTACGACCTATGATGTCAATGTCGTCAGCGTACGCAAGCAACTGTACACTTTTATGAAAGATAGTGCCATTGCGATGCGCTCCCGCCTTTCGCAAAACACAGTCCATGATAAGGGATCGCCTTGTCTAAAACCTCGCACGGTATCAAAAGGTTCGGAGAGGTCCATTCCTACCTTGACGGAGCTGCAGGAATTGCTCAACGTTATTCTACATAACCTTATTAGCTTCGCAGGTATATCCAGCTCAGACATTGCGGCAAAAACACGATCCCTTATGGGGCTATCGAAGGCTGCCTTATAGTCGACAAAAAGATGGTGTGTGTCAATTTGTTTTTCGTGGATCTTTTCCAGGATTTGGCGTAGTGTGAAGATCTGGTCGATGGTGGACTTGCCAGGTCTGAAGCCGCACTGATAAAGTCCAATCAGTGTTTTGATCAGTGTCTTCACACAATACGCCTGTAAGAACTTTATATGCGATAGGGAGAAGGCTTATACCCCTTTAGTTGGCGCATAACGTAGGGTCTCCCTTTTTTAGGATAGGACAGAGGACACTGAGGTTCCAATCGTTGGGCATACTTTCCTCCAGCCATATTTTGTAAATAAGCTGGTGCATGCGCCCTACCAACTCATTACAACCGGTCTTAAACAATTCAGCGGGGAGGCCATCACGACCTGCCGCTTTATTGTTTTTAATAAACACAATCGTGACTTTGACCTCTTCATAGCTAGGTGGCAGAATATCCACGCCGTCATCATCCACGTCCCTATTGTTCTGTTTTATAGGAAACGCTTTGCTATGACTTACAATTTTTTCATTCCAAGTAATTTAAACTTAATTTTAATAGCATAGATTTCCAATTAAACCCAAAACTTATAGTTTTTATTTTTTAAAATTAAATTTTTGAAGATAAAGTTCAAATCTTTCGTATCAGATTAAATGATTTTTTTAAGTAATTACATGTCGTAATAAAAAATGTATTTGTATTACACTGTAATAACAGTATATTGATTAAATAAAACAAACATTTACATATGTGTAAACGAGTATAAAATTTTACCTCAATTTACCTTTCTGTCCCGATCGTCCTGGAAAATCGATGCTCTACTGTATTTTAAAAAGTTTATAGTTAGTAGGGAGGTAGGAAATGTAAATGAAATTTATAATACTTACTCTACACACTTAATAATAATAAATGTAATATACACGAAACCTCTAATAGCCCATAAAAATTAGTTATGGACTACTGAGCATAAGGTGTTAAATAATTTTTTTCTATTTCTTTTTTACAAAATAAAATAAAAATTAAAAAACAGGTCACAAAATTGCTAAAATCAAGCGGAATGATTAATTACTAATAGTATAAAGTACGTGTAAATGTATAATAGAATAATCACCTCAACAAAAAAATCATATTCAAGGAATGTACGAAACAGATCAAAGATATCCTCGAACTCAAAGTTCGTCATTATCATTCATCAAGTTATATGTTCCAGCATGTTACCAATGCCTCTCATAGTTGGAGAGAAGTAACACAGAGAAATAGAATACCGTTTAATAACCACCTGTTGCTATGTCTATGCTCCCATTATCTATGTCTCCATTATTTTGACTTTCGAGAGATCAGCTCTTGCTATATGTACAATCAGTAACAAGATGTTTATTGAACAGCTTCGCATAATAGTTGTTTCGTCTGTAGATTGGAAAATATTATATAATATGATAAATATATATTATTATACTATATATATATAATATAATAATATAATTCTGTATATAATATAATAATACTTATTCAAAATCTGTAAAAAAAAAACTCCAAGGGTAAATAAAATTACCATGAAAAACTTCTCAAAAATCTAACGTTCACAGTCGACTTTAAACAGTAGGTCTTGCCACTCTTGGATAAAGTTAACACACACAACATGGGTGGTGTGAAAAGCTAGGCCGAAATTCTGACAGAAGGGTTGTAATGGCCAATTATGTATGTACCAGTTCAAATTCCCCATTTTCAAGTGTAAAATATGTAAGTTAAAAGTTATACCACTTTTATATTGTATTTAAGTTTTGAACACTTATTAATGAAAGTTTGAATACCAATGGTGTCATCAAAAGCTAAACAATGTTCTGAGATCGGTATATCTGATTCGTCATATGCATCTCTTTGTGGTGCCTTAATGACAAACGGGACAGGTATCTTGAGGTAATTCTATGTTCCGAATATATGATGATATTGTTATTCAGGTCGGAGCAAACTTCCTACGTTGCTGCAATAATCTTTCTTTGCAAGATGAAGATTGTCCTTAAACAAGTTTTAGTTATTTGTGCAATATAAATTCAAAAAGTGACTCACCTTTTAAGTCTGTACTGTCCCAAACACTTTGGTGCGTGACAGCTTCCGCACAAACTGAAATAGGAATATTCCTATCGCTTTTCTCATGAGAGCACATAGAGTTCGATGGGTTGTCACCTTTGAAATTCTCAAGATCTACAATCGTCGCATCTTGCCTTTGGTGATGATAGTAGAGGAGTCTTTATCGCTAAAATCAGGTAGGACAAAGGCTTTATTAGTCTATCTTTGTGGCTACAATAAAATAATACGATAAATATCCCTCAATATAGGCTCATGAATCAATATTAGTTCCTCCATGCCAAAAGATAGTTTGGGGGATGGGGACAGCTGATTTTGAACTAGTTAACGTTAAAATTAAAAAAGCCATTCACCTGGTACCTCTATACCATCGGCGAAATCAATTACAAATCTGGGAATGTGTCTTCGTTATTGCAAGAGAGACCAGACTTGTCGCAGCAGTGCGTCAATGATCGAACAAATAAGATGGTTTTCTGACAACTTAGCCCCTCACTATAACTACAAGCGCTGATACGTTTTTGATTTGCAGTTGGGTTACAGAAGTTGGGTATATTATGCACATCAACTAGGAAAAGAGACTTAAATAGATAGGTGGTGGTTCCTAGTTCTTTATTGATCCTAAATCTATCTAGATCGTTTGCCAATAAAGTCTATTTAACGAAATTTACGAACAGCATCACACATTAATTATATTTAAATTTAAATAAGGAAAAATCAATAATTTTACTTCTTTTTACCAATCTTGACTTACATCATGTTTGAAAACATTAAAAATTTAAGATTATAAAATTTAATACAAAATTATTCTCTCTTTCATAGTTTTCATTTGTTCGTAAATTTTTTTTTGTTGTAATAAAAGGGTATGGATTTGAAACTTCTTTAAAATAATTTTCAAATAAGAAAAGGTTTCTTATAACTCCATTTAACCGTCAATATCGAATTAAAAGTACAAACCTTTTTTATTATAATACCATAGGTATTTTTTATTATTAGATTTTCTTTTTCTGTGCAAGTTCGTTAATTGTACGTGATAGCGCATGCCTGTAAATTATAAGACGAATAGTGTATGTTGTTGCGAATTTTTGTTGTTTTTCTGAGAACCATAGACCAATATGCTTCAATCGAATTCAATTTGGCAAGAGAAAAATAACTACAAATAATATTTCTTCTTTGACGGTAACATTAACGCTAGGATTTTTTATTTATTTATTTATTTATTTATTATTTGTATACTACAACAACATATTATCTTATTTAATAGTACTGCTAAAGGATACAAGGATAACAAAATTTAAGAAATTACCTTAAAATAATTCACATAATAAATATTATTAAAACAAATTTACAATTATATTAAAAAAAATAGATTAATTAATTACATTTGTATAGTATGTTCATTAAAAATGTATTTAAGACTGCAATTAAAATTCTTAGCATTGCTTAATAATTTATATAGTGTTTGTTTCAAGCCTCTATTAGATCTGAGAAAATCTAATCTATTGAACAAATAATGGAGTTTTCTAATATATATGATTTTATGTAGGTGTATTAGAGTACGGCATTTTACACAAATTTGCGCACAAACTGTTTCATATTGTTACGTTTACCTTTTAAGATCAATTGCAATATGAGCTCGTAGATTCCATAAAAAATAAAAAAATTGTGTTCAGTTTTAATTAAATTTTTTATTATCCGCACAATTTTGTGTGCCACTGTTCACGACTTGTTATGCCCTTTGCAATAAACAATAACAATTAGTAGACAATTGTTCTATAGATCTTCGTAACAGAGATCACTAAGATACAAGGATAACAAAATTTAAGAAATTACCTTAAAATAATTCAACATAATAAATATTATTAAAAACAAATTTACAATTATATTAAAAAATATGATTAATTAATTACATTTGTATAGTATTGTTCATTAAAAAATGTATTTAAGACTGCAATTAAAATTCTTAGCATTGCTTAATAACTTATATAAGTGTTGTTTCAAGCCTCTATTAGATCTTGAGAAAATCTAACTATTGAACAAATAATGGAGTTTTCTAATATATATGATTTTATGTAGGTGTATTAGAGTACGGCATTTTACACAAATTTCGCACAAACTGTTCCTTTGTTACGTTTTACCTTTTAAGATCAATTGCAATATGAGCTCGTAGATTCCAATAAAAATAAAAAAAATTGTGTTCAGTTTTAATTAAATTTTTTATTATCCGCACAATTTTGTGTGCCACTGTTCACGACTTGTTATGCCCTTTGCAATAAACAATAACAATTAGTAGACAATTGTCTATAGATCTTCGTAACAGAGATCATCAAACCACGATTGCTTTCTTCACACAAGACTGACTGAACTCTTACTCTAACTTTTGCCTGCTTTGCCTTGCCGTTTATATAGCGACGTAAAAAGTCTGATGAAGTCTATGAATGTAAACATGTTGTCTACGTTATTGTTGTTTGTATATTTTGTTTACGTTTGTCCTTGTAGTGTTGTTGTTGCCTGGCTGTTTACTTGCTTATCCTTTTTTGTTATACTGATGTTGTTTATTTGTTAATCATGTAAAAAAGTCGATGGTTTTTGTTTTTGTAGCTTGTGTTTATCATTGTAATGTTATATAGTAAAAATATATTTTAACATGATATTTTGGCGCTAATGAAGAATGGTTACACTTTGAAATTGATTTTAATTTATAGGTAAACTTTTGAAAATTATGTCAGTTGCTTAATGCTAGTTATTATTTCAAACTCATCTAAGAAGTGAATTTGAAAATTTTCAATTTAAGTAGCAATAAACTTCAAGAAAATAACAAACTTAAAAGAAATAATATTTCTAAATGTTAAACTATTATACATCTGCATACATTATATTATATTATATTATATTATATATATATATACGCATATATGTATGTACACATACACTTAAGTTTTAAACGTACTCACTTCACCATCCAGAAAGTGCTTAACACTTGTTTTTCTTGACTGAAGTTTTTCTTGTCAGCGAATTTCGCTAAAGAACACTTATATGAGCCCAGAGATCTTTGTTATAGAAGATCGTCATCTATTTGTTTCAATAAAACCGTTTAATTACAACAATTTAAAGTCAACAACTGAACACTGTAGCGGTTACATAATGTTATGACGGCTATTTGCAAATAAGGAGTGAATAATTTAGAGTTTATATCAACAATAGAAAGCCTCAGGATCTATTTAGACATTCTAAAACTGAATCTCACCGAAAGTGTTAGAAAATTGAACAATTGAGGACAATTACATACTTCAACTGGTCAATGACTCAAAGCATACAGTATAAATACAAAGCTTTGGTTAATTTATAAGCTATGAAACCAGTTAAAAACTCCTCCGCAATCACCAGACCTAAATCCCATTGATCATTTTTTGAATTGGCTACAACGAAAAATATGCAACCACGTACTAATGTGAAAGGAAATGCTTCAAACAGTATTAACTGAATAATGTGGAAAGATCAGATCCGAATACACTGAAAACTGGTTCCATCAATACCAAAACGTCTTAATGAAATTGGCACTCGTCATGATTGCTCGACTTCTTATTATAATATAGTATAATTTACGATCAAATCGTTATTTAACTTTGTGTACGTGAAATTAGGTTTTTTCCATACATAAATTAAAGTTTGATTAAAAAAAATCAAATTACTGCCGTTTATTTCACCACAAACAAATTAGCGTATACTATTAACTTTCGTTCTTGTACGTAGATTTCTGTTGCCGAGTGTATGTATCAATACGTACTAATACTTATGCACATATGTACCTATTAAATGTATTATTCTTCTCAAGTTTTTAATTTATAAAAAGGAAAATATTTCAACAAGCCTTTTATTGCAGTATAGTGCAAGATAAAAGTGTGTAAATGCAGATGATTTATTTACAAACATTGAACAAAATGTGCAATATAGTATAAGTCAAAAGTGTAATCAATTTTAAATTTTGCCTGACATCATAAAAACAGTTGAAACACTTTCGACAATGTAAGAATGCCACAACGAAAAGAATTAGACACCAACTTCTTAAGAACATTATTAAAACTAGAATATTGTCTTTAAAATAATGAAATACATACACATTGGGTATGTGGAAATTTTACAAAAATGATTACTTCAATGCTATTCATTTTGTTGTTGAATAATATAAATTTTAATCCTGATGAATTGAAGTATAACGAAGCCGATATACAGGCATCAGAAACCATCATAAGATATTTTAGATTTTGAATTAAAGAAAAATGCTACCGAAAGAGAACAAAATAATTTTTAAGAAGTAAATTCTGAATTGTGTATTTTCATAAGTAATTCGGTAAAATATTTGCTTACATTTTATTAGATTTACAAAATTTTTGAGACATATTGTATTTTGGTAAATAATGGACCAAATAATTGAACGAGATTCCAATTTGTATGTTTTCGATTCTTATAAGCGACTAGAGTAATTTGAATTTTTTTTTTTTGTAATTTTAAGTACGTCTTCATAGACAGTAATATTGACTACGATCGCTACTATGGTGATTGATTTTCAGTTGCACTGGAAGATTGTGGCAAATTTGTTTGAAAAATTCGCTTAAAAATTTTAAATGTTTCTCATATGGAAATGGATATGAATATGGAAATTAGGTCATTAAATTCCATCTGATTTGCATCAATATATGAACAGTGGACAGCAAAAGTCTTAGTACTCCAAAATATATTTAGACAAAAAGGTGCCCACTGGCTTAATACTGTTGTACAATGTCCCGATATGTTTTCATGAAAGTATATAGGCGATCGTTTGAAAGAACGGTTACGTAATCGCTACACCTCAAACAAAAGTCAACCAAAAAACTTGCTCATGGTGCCAGAAACACTAAACAAAACTTGAACATTCAATTCCAAATGGGTTAAATGGAGTGCTTGACCTTAAAGGATATTCTACTAAATACAAGGTATAACATTTTCATATATTAGTCCTATGAAATTTAAATTTAGTCAGGGTTCTCCTCGGGGGTACCTATAAAGTCATCTGAAACTCTTCCTTATTTTTCTTTCTTTTTTGTTTTGTTAAAAATATAAAAAATTTTTTTGTTTTATAATAGAACAGAAATAATTAATAAAATAAATATAAGAACCTTAATTTGTATACAAACTTATGGTTAAAATTTATGAAGTTGTCAAAATAAGTATATTGGAGTACAAAGACTTTAGCTGTCCACTGTATATCTTTTTAAATATTCGACAATTTTTTTTTCAAATCTACACTTCAATATTTTCTTTGTATAAAATATGAGCGTGACTAGCAATATTTTACCCAAAAATGAGTAATTAAGGCATTTAGAAAACATTTAGTAGCAGAAAACTAAGCTTATATGGACGAATCAAATTATTATTTTAAAATATTAATTTCTTATTTGAAACACATTTCAATAGATGTTACTTATATAACACAAGGTAATTTTTTGGAATAAATTACTATAAGGAAAGTGGGAAACAATTATACTTTCATCCGAAAAACAAAAAAAAAAATAGTTTTCTAATATGTTCTCATTTGAGTTGCTAAACTATAAATTTATTCGTCTCGACCAGATTTTACCATTTTTCTCCTATATTTGATTCTGTTAGAAAATTTTGTGTCAAACTTCGTTTGAAGAATTCCTTTATATAACTGTTAGATGTTAAGGGGTCCTTTATATCCAGTCAATCAGCCAGTCAGTCAGTCAGAGAAGTTTATCGTTTTGGTATTAACAAATAGAGATTCATTGCACAATGCTGAAAAAAACGCTGATTTTTTAAAGGAAATATTTTTTTAGAACCAAAAAGAAAAAGACCCAAAAAAAGAAGAAAAAGATTAAGCAATAATATGATATTCTTAAAAAATGTCAAAGTGATTATTTATGCAATAAATAGAAAATAATTTCTTTGTTTTTTATAACCGGATTAAGGCGGTTTGCGTTGATGACATCGGGTTCGTGGTAAAATTTTTCACGTCTTCTTTGCCTCTAATATATGTGTATATGTTTCTAATTTAGTGGCCAAGACAGTTCTAGAAACGCTTATTAGAATTAATACCGAGCAACTGAGATGGGTCTAAAATTATTTTTTTTACTTTACGATAGGAGTGTTGTGCCATAATTTCAGCATGTTATTTATTTTATATTAACTGTAACTATTATTATATTGTTAATTTTGTAAATATTGATTTGAATTTGAATTAATAATAATACATAATAATAATTGAATTGTAACAACAAGTTAGTACCACATTTTATGTTAATGTTAAGTAGATCTAAGGTTATTAAGAATTAGATTATTGAATACACAGAGTAAGATAAATGGATATTTTAACTGTTAACTGTTAGATTTAAGTAAAAATATGTTAGAATTAAGAAATTAATATAATTGAATATTACAAACAATCGAGCTCGGTTCTCTGTAATCCGTTAAAAATTGCTCTTTAGAATTTTCACAAATATTCGTGGTAATTTACAAAAAAAAATTATAATTTACTTAATTTTAATATCCTTAAAATAAACAAGGAGCGATATATATTTCGGATCGTTGTCCTGCTGGAATACAAATCCCTGCCTAATCACATATTTTGTAGACGTACCGATCCATTACACCATCTATGACCAAAACTAATTCCCCACCGTGTTTGACTGTACTCAAAATATTTTGTGGCGAGAGCTCAAAATAGGTTTTTCGATTACATTGGCTTGTTCATTCGATGCATGGATATTGAACTCGTTTCCGTCTGAAAAAAATGTCACTCCAAAAACTTTGGTTGGCTGTTTCTTTTTGGTTGATAGCCGAAAGGAATATTTTGCGAATTCTTTCCGCACTGCAAACTTTTTTTCAATTCCTCTCTGTATTTTTGATGCAGAAATTTTCGAATGCATATAATAATGCACTTCTCGTTAGGCGTAAAAGTGCATGGCCAATCAGAACTTCGCTTTGATATTATTATTTCTCTTTTTTTAATTTTTCTTTGAATTCTATGGTAAACCTTAAGTTTTATTATTAATTCTCTATGATCTGTGGTACCATTTCTTGTATTCTTTTTTGACAAAATATAGCCAAAATGTAAATTAATTGACCACTTTATCACCTTACAATCAGAGGCCGCAGAATTTTTTATTAATCTGGAAATGTCTTGTCAGCAAATTTAATGACAATTTGAAAAACGGTTATTCTACCTAATTATTGAAAAGAAACATAGTAAATAACAAAATAGAAAAATGAATTCGAAATATTTCGCTTTACAGATTGCATACAAACTTTATTGACTGACTGTAAGTATATGTTTGTATGAATGGTCTACAATATATTGACCAATTCTATAGTTCTTTAGTGGTAAGTTCGATAATTTTGTTATTCAGATTACAAATAATATTTAACGTGTATTCTTAACGGTCAGACATCAAAAACGAAATATGAAAAAATATTTCTTCGGCGGCTTCCTCTCAGCAGATTTTTGGCAAAAAACTATGAGAGTAGATAAAATTGCCATGTAAAGTTTCTCAAAAATCTGTCGTTCGGAGTCGACTTTAAACTGTAGGTCCCGCCACTCATGTATAAAATTAACACACACAACATAAGTGGTGTGAGAAGCTAGGTCGTAATACTGACTGAAGGGTTGTAATAGCCAATTATGTTAAGTATTCTTAACGCACAACTAATTAGAATTCTATTTTTTCTTTAAGATTTTTTCATTTACTGCTTAGGTAATTAATTAAAAATATTTTTCTAAAATTTAGAGACGCTTTAAAAGTCCATATATTTCCTTTATTCTATTGCAAAAAAATATAAATTTTATACTTAAACTACTTACAGGAGAGATAAATATTGAAAATATTAAAATTGTTTTTAGTAATAAGTCTTAAGTAAGAAAATTATTCTTATAAGACAGAGTGAAGGTAAGATATCTGAACAAGTAAGGCGGAGTATGAGTGTAAACGTCTTATGCAGTAATTGTAAAGCGCGCATTCTTAACGAGTTCTCAAATGATATTCCATATATTTTTTGCCAAAATATGAAGTTCAATCAAATCTTTTTAAGCCATCTATATATCTGACTATGTCGTTAAAAGCTACATTTAATTTTCTGAAACTAGAGGCATCACGGCATCCGATAATTTCACATCCAGTCTTAGGTTTAATGGAGTAAAGTATTGAGATTTCTATACAGTTTGTAGCATAGAGAAAATTAAGTTGTTCTATTTGCACTCTATTTACAAAATTTGTGGTATGATGGTACTTTTCATAGACTTAGGCGTAATAAAAATGATATTTTGATTTTTTTAGGGTTGAAACAAAGACCATAATTTCCAACTCAGATCTGAATTCTATGAAAGTCGTCAGTATTTTTAGCAATACAGCCATTCGTCGTCAGCATACCATTGAGTATTGAAATACAGACATTGAATTGAATTGATTCATGATTGGAAGCGGTTGCACAAATATGATCTCTAAAGTTTTAATGCTGTTTTCGAAAAATTAAAAATTTTTTTTTTTTTTGCTACAAAGAATGTCATGGTCAACAGCATTGAAAGAAACACCGCATTGCCTTAATCAATCTTTTGTCTTACTTCCTTTGTAAATTCTATAATAGCATTTGTGCAGCTTCATATATTTTTACGAAAACCGGACTATATATGTTTATTATGCGTTTATTTAGGTTGTTATGCTCAACATGTGAAGATATTTTATTATAATGATTATCGCAATTGGCCGATATTCATTATATGACTTTGGAATTGGTATTACCTTTGTATATTTCGAAATATAAATGTAACATGCGGCAGGATTGTTGGTAATATCAGTTTTAACAATTATAAATGAATGTTGTCGATATCAACAGCTATTCATTTATCTGACATACAGCTATACAATACAGATCGTATTTAGAAAAACAAAGTGCAATTAACTGATCATAAAATTTTCTTCATTTTACTTTTAAACCTAATATCAATTAAGGTGTTTAAATAATATCTTAATATTTTAGTGTTAATCCTTCTATGATTGATAATATTACGTCCGATTGGTTGATGCCTAGAAGTAAATTACTATTTACGGAGATGTGTTCAATTTTCTCAACAATATTTGAACAACATCTTTATATCCTTACGAGCACATAATACTGCACCACCTGCATACGAATTTCTATCGCATGAGAAAATATTGAGATTTTCAAACTTAAAAACACACTCTGAATTTCCGGATCAAACCACGTCTCAGACACGCATACAATCCAGGTTTTTCAAATGTGTAGCTAAATTCATTCATCTTATTATTCCAGCTTTGGGCATTTATACAACATACATTCAAACCCGATGTCAAAAGTCTTTGAAACCATTCACCCTTTCATTCGTTAGGTAAGCAATACTTTGATGGTGTGAAGACGATGAATTAGGAGTAATTTCCAGTTTTTTGGAATATTGGATTCACGTTGAGGAGGAATCCCTTGCTCCAAAAATTAGTATCTAGATATTTAGTTAAGATTATTAGTTATTTCGATTTTTTTTTTGAGCAAAAAAAAAATTATACTAATTGCACAATATAACGAATAAAATGTTTTTTAAATGCTTAGAATATATTTCTTTTTCTCTTTTTTCTTTTTTTTTGTTTTACTTTTATATTCTTGTGTTGAAAGTGAAAACATTATTTATTACAGGCCAAAAAAAGCTTTTAGGACATTGACGTTATAGATTGAGTCAACCCAACATTATGGTCTGCTCCAAGTTATTTATAAGTTATTATGTAATCACAGCTCGGTTAAGCAGTGAAGAAGATGCTAAAGAATAGGACTTTTAATTGCAATTGTTCTGACATTTCATTATCAATTCGAACGGTCTTTGAAGTGTTTATTTGATTTAAAATGCCATAATATTTACTTTTTTATTATTTAATTAATAAAACACTATTTTTTAACGTGTTAATTAACTTTTTATTAACATTTTTGAAATATTACATAACATACATACATAATTGGCTATTACAACCCTTCAGTCAGGATTACGGCCTAGTTTCTCACACCACTTATGTTGTGTGTGTTAATT